>JAOXYF010000007.1:28972059-28987570 GCA_028565775.1 Sternarchorhynchus goeldii
GTCGCATGCTGGGGCAGTAGGTTAAAGGTAGCGGATGCTAACAGACTGAATAAACTGATCCGCAAAGCTGGTGACGTTGTGGGTGTGGAACTTGACTCACTAATGGCAGTGTCAGAGAGGAGGATGCTGTCTAAGTTAAATTCCATCATGGATAATGTCTCACACCCCACTACATGACACTGTAAGCTGTAGGAGCGCCTTCACCTTAAGATTTATACCACCTAAATGTTTTACAGAGCGCCACAGGAGATCATTTAACTGGTAGCCAGGGCTGAATTTTCTAGTTCTAGTTAGATCTCTGGCTGCAGCATTTTGAGCTAGTTGAAGATTACTCAGATTTTTATTAGAGCATCCTAATAGTAGTGCGTTATAATAGTCTAATCTAGAGCTAATAAAGGCGTGTATTAATTTTTCTGCATCATGGCGAGATAGCATCATGCATCATGGCGTAGGTGAAGAAAAGCTATGCTAGAAATACCATCTATGTATTTATTGAACGTCAAACCAGAAATGATGGTAAGATTTTCAAGGGTGCTGTTTAGAAAGCTACATGACACCTACATAAACCTTTCATGACACATGACAATATACATAAATGCGTATTTCAGCAAATGTCAGTTGTCATGAAATCTTGGTTTTGTCAACTTTGATTTTGAGTTGCCCTAAACGCTATGTCAAATGATGCACCTTAATGTGATAAAAATCCTGCATTATGACACTGTGTGGGGTTGAAATGAGAAAGGCTCAATCTATAAAATTATCCTCCCAGTAAAGCCCAATTATAAACAGCCATATGGAACCAACTGCCTGTTCTCTTTAATACAAAATTCATTTATACAGGTTGTACAGATTTTTCACACAAGATTGTGCAAAGATTTTTTTTATAGACACTGCACTTAATTCAAGTTATTTGAAATCCACAGAAACCATTACTGGGTAGTCATTACAGGGTAAAATTTTTAACTAAAATAACTGCTAAACAACAGTTTTTCCATGTCATTATTATTGGACAGAACATAGTACAGAACATCTTTTTATACAAAACAAGTCTTCACTTTTGTTCAATTTTATTAGCAGCCTCACTTGGCAAACTGTCCTATGCTCAGTATTGTATCACCCTCATGTACCATAAATTGCTGAGCTGCAAAGGTGGTTCTTATATTGTGCAGTAAATTTTCCCATCCAGTGCTATGACATATCCTAATGACACCAAACATCTGTCCCTTGAGTTATAACTTGACATCAAAGCTGACAAACGCTTTTATGACAGCTCGCCCTTGTTGGAATAAGCATTCCTAAATGTTTATATGTTCGTCATGAAGGGCTTATGTAGTTGTCACTTAACCTTCTTAATCGTGTCCTTCAGTAAAGGGTTTACTGAAACATTAAAACATCTCACTTTTTTTCTCTGCTACTAGACCAAGTTACATTTAAGTACATCAAATGCATAACGTTCTATAATTTTTACTGACTGACGAAGAGAAAGAAAATGAACGAGTATTATTACACTGATGACTAGTTTTATTACACTAAAGTCGAGGAGCAAATATTTGTGCAGTGATTGTGCAGTTTTCCTGTTTCTCTTTATACAAGAGGAAAATAAACCAATTTCTCTAAATTCAGTTACCTTTTTATTGTGAAATTACAAAAACATTTTCAAAGTTTAAAACCGCATTAGTTATCTGGTAATATGCAAAAGCAAAGTTATCTGGTAATATGTTCTCCCAGAGGCTGTATTTTCAAAGTATCTGCCAAAATCTTGTTCTAAATAAATTCAGCATTACACAATGTCTACTCAAGAATAAAGATAAAACAGAAATATTTTTAAATCTTAAGCAGAATATTTGTAATCTAATGTTTGATCATACAGAAGAGTTTATGCAGCAGAATTGGCATCATGCATTTATATGGGATTTCTATGCATTTGAACTTAATTTGAATAGCAAATTAAAATGTATAGTTCCATGTACTCAAACAGCTGGAATAATCCCCAAGCAAAACACAGCTTATAGTTTTAGCTCACTTCTATAGGTTTTAAAAAGCAGTAAGTAATTATTCGTTAACTACTGTCATTAACCATCTAGACATACATCTAGCCTGTAAATTCTATGGCTTGGCTTGTAAGTGGTTATGCATGAGTAAATGGGTGTGGTGATGTATACGTCCTGCAATTATATAGGAAAGCAGCATAGTTAAGCCTTATTTTATGGATGGTACCCTCTGTTTACATGTGTTTCATATACACTTTAATGACTGACATGTTCATCCTCAAAGAACAGGTGCTTTCTTTTCATTACAAAACTTTAACCATGTAAAGCTCTAAACAACCATGACTGCCCCTTGATACAGACACCTGAGAAAGCTATGTACTATACCCATCAATCTCATTTATGGATCTTTACAACAGCACTATGGAGATTCCGAGAAATTAAATATGGTATTTGTTTGTCTAGACGCGTGTAGAACTGAGGTGAAGTGCATTTTCCCTGAACGTTTAACAAATTAGCAGTGTGCAAAATGCTCTTTTGTGGAAAATCTACTTTTTGACTGCAACAACAACAACAATTTTTTTTGAATATGTCCACTTTTGTGAACCTGTTTGACTGAACTAAAAGACTGGTGTGTGACAAATCATAAAGAGGTGGAAAAATAAATTAAGTCACACCAGTCCATTATTTCTTATGCCGACCCTTGTGAAAAAAAAAAACAAGTGCAATCTTAGCTTTTTCTTATCAGCAGTAACCTAGAAGCTTAGAATTGAATCTGTTGTCTTTCCTACCAGAGTTATGAACAACAGATGCTTAGAAACTAGTCCTGGGATTATCTACAGCATGTTTTTTTTTTACTTCTGCCAAATGATAAGCCATATCACATTCATTGTAGTGTGCCAACACTTTTCTTGATGCAAATTCTAATGCACCAAGACAATGAGGTAAACAGGTATAACTCTGCCCCCCTATGCAGTACCCTACAGAGAGTGAGTACCGTACCAATGGTAAGATAAAGGGTCACACTGAAATCAATTCATGCACAAATTCCTTTTCTGAATGTCACCAAAACTATATAAACAAACGTAATTCTTTTCTTTTTTTACTACAACAGTAATTGGGTACTAAATGTATGTAGTTTGGGGGTCTTAATGCACAGATTCTAACAACAAAAAATGTAGAAATGAGAATAAGACATTATTGCACAGTATTTTGAGCTGAAGATTAGACGCGATTGCATGAAAAATGGCACTTCAATGATGAAGTAAAGATGACACTATGGTGATGGCACAGACACCTCCAGAAGCCTGTTGTTTTTACGCTTGCAGGTAACACTGTTGCCATTTTTGGTCCCACCCTGAATAAATTTGACACATACTTTGTCCTGCTTGAACTGTACAATGAATCTGTAAACAAGAAAAGGTGGAATCAAGCGTTACTGAAACATTACATTCCCCATTATGCACACCAAAAATGCATAGAGGACACATACTCATCTGAGATATCAATACTGATTGGTTCCCTGTCAGCTGAAGCTGCTCCAGTCCTGTGAAGTTTGGTGATAATCTCTATTAATCGATCACTGCTCAGCAAGAAGTCACCTTTGACTGCTGATGCAGTACCCTACAGAGAGCCAGATACCATACCAATGGTAAGATAATGAGACTGGTCATGCTGAAACATTCTTGTCTCCTTAATGTGGGCAAACTCATTGTTTAGTTTGGTTCAATAAATGAAAACAGAAATGTTATCACAGTCTTGGTGAAAGTATTTAGTCAGGAGCTTGCCTGTTTAAGCTTGAGTGCAAAAAAACCATCATTCTGAGTGCTGACAGAGATACTGCAGAGATCAGGCAGAGGGACGCTGGCCTTTAGCTGGCCAGTCTTCTGATCAGCCAGAACAAAGTTTTTCTTGGTGAGGAGAAAGATCCTAGAAGCCCCCTAAAAAAGAAGGCAGTAGCATACTTGTGTAATGCTTATGTTTGGACTCACTTGCAGTTTTATTTTTTTGCTGAAGCATTCAGTTAAGATGATTAATGTATATAATAATCATTTTTAATATAGACATCCTAGTTCTGTATGGTCCTCACCTTGCCATTGGCCCTGTTGACTTTATTAACCACATCTGCTAAGAGCAACTTCTCATCTATCACAATGTTCAGCTTCTGGTATTTAGGATTTTTGTTAATCTCAAGATAATCTCCTTTGAAAGGCTGGCCCACACTGTGAAACAAAGGAGAATCACCATGTAGTACACTATTTGATTAAAGGGTGGGCTTTTAAACCTTTCTGAGCAGTTAAATACTAGACAGGTTAAATACTTTTCCACACCTGCTGGGGTACAGAGCCTTCTTGTCTTTGAAGATCTTGCTTGCTTCCAGTTTCTCCTCATAAACAGCTTTTTTCTCTTCTGTGAATTGGCTCCTGTATTGCTTGCACTGATTTTAGGAAGCAGTGGGGAACACTTATGAATTGTCAGATAATATTTTAACAAATAGATAATGTGAAAAAAGAAGGTCATCAATTAACTTCAAGAACTGACCCTCCATAGATGGAAGATCCTGCTGAGCTGCTTGTGTGTTTCCTCAAGGAACAGGAAAGGCCTTGCTGGCCAAATCTTATCAACAGGTGACATGGAAGGAATCGCGTTCTTCAAGTCAAAGAAATACTTCTGCAACTACATAAAAATAGATGCAGAATAGATGCAGAGCTATCTCTCAAATTAAGTATTAAGCAGTTAAGGAAATGTTTTGCTCAAAAATATTAAGTAAATATTAAGTACAACAATTAAGTATTTTTCAGTAACATTCTAGAACCAACTAAATGACTTACAATTTTCTGGATGGTAAAGTCATAGATTTTCTTGCCAGCATTTGCTCTGAAGAACTTTCTGTATTCCCTACGGACCTACAAAAGAAGAGGAGTCGGTCACTTGTAGCTGTGACAATATGGACTCACCATCCAGCAGCTTCTTCACTGCAAATGGACCAACAAAGCAAAATGGAGGTCACAAAAACACCACAATGCAAGCATCAGAAGACGAATGATTAATGTTTCACAGAGGCAACAACATTTAAACAAAAATGTATTGGGTTAGCCGACACAACATGCACACATTTAACAGGTGTGTCAGGTGGGACAAACATATAAACAGTAGACATTTGAGGACACAGACAGCAAGACAGGTCTTTGCGGTATTAGTAATTTAACCTTCAGCAGACAAAACTGAATAAAAGTGGTAGGTGGGATTATCCAGAAGTGGCTTAAATAGCTCTGGATTATAAAATGAGATTCTGCTTTACTCAGCACTGCTTACAGTCCACCCTCATGGCATATTGACATATGGCACATATCTCATCCTTGCTTCTAAGCACTGTGTCAATCCAGAGGCAGGGGAACTTCAATGCAGCCTTGAACTTTATACACTTTTTAGAAAGGTTATTAAGTTGCTACAATCATCAGAGCAGGGTTTCACACTGCTTAGCATTCAGTCAAGGTTGGTCCTTTAGGTTCTTGGTTAGCCCCAGTACAACTGACTCCCTTTTGGTCTTGTCCATTCTCTATGAGCTTGGAGAACATCCTTAAATCAAGAGACCAGAGTCATTTGTTGTTTGAGAAGCTCGTAGAGAGAATGGACTGGACAGAAAGAGGGACAGTTGCACTGGGGTTGAGAAAGAGGCTAAAGAACCTTACATTAACATTATTCAGCATGACAAACAGAAGCCAATGGGATTAAAAATTAAAAATGATGGTATTTCAGTCTTTAGGCATTCACTTCCAGTAATGGCTATGACTTTAAGGCTAGTTAGTTTTGTTCCTTGGCAGTGAAACATGGAGGCTAGTTGATAGTGGGTTTCCTTGCCCTCTTTGAAAATAAAATTCAGTATGGGACAGTGCCAAAGTGCTAGCTGGCAGGTACCTTGAGTCCCAACCAGTAGGCCCAAATGACAACGACAGCATGCTTACGCTTAGCCTCCTCCTTCAGTTGTTTGAGTTCTCTGCGTGCCTATGAGAAAGGGAAGGAGAGGGCAAAGAATGCGAATGTGGAGTGGTTAAAAAGCAGAGAAGCAAGTAAGTAAGCAGGAGCAAATTGAAGTGCAATTATTTATATTCAAAATTGTAAGTTTATAAGCAGAGGTTTAAGATGCACACCATAAACACCAGGATGCTGTAAATGGAATGCAATAACGTATGTAAGCTAAAAACCATCGATTTTCTCATACTAAGCCTTTTTCTTGGCCTAGGTGAACGGATTCTTAATTGCCTGGGCAGTTGTGTGAGAAATAGTAAGTAACTGTGTGAAAAACATATCTGCCTGGAGGCTGTCTGGATAAGGTTTAATCCATTAGTAGTCCAGAGTTTAGGAGACTATTGCCCTTCCTCCAACTTGACTTACCCAAGCTGCCTCGTTTTTTAACCTGCATTATTACCATTGGTCTCTGTGTGCCAGTACTGTACCACATCATATATTACAGATAGAATAGGTCCATGATATTCTGAGAGTACTCTCGACTTCTGATGTAAGTGTGTGAGTGGGTAACAGTTAAATGAAATCAAGAAGGTCTACACTCTTGGAATACCTTAGTTCCTTGCCAGCCAGCCCATATGACAGACACAGCATGCTTATTCCGAGCATTATGCTTTAAATGCTGCAGTTCCATCCGGGCCTTGGTTAGTTGAGTTTTAAGGATTTCAGAGGGAAAGTAAAGAAGCATTAAGAGGTTAGAGAGACTAGAAAAGACTGATAAGAGGAAGAAAAAAATCAAGAGATCAAGAGATCTGATAGAATTAGGTATTAAGGAATGGACAAGCATGCACCCAATATTTTCTATGGCCCAAAATATGAATCATTTGTGTTACCTGAGTTTTGTATTTTCTTTTAATGCATCATGATAAGAAGAGGTATTAGTTGAACTGAAGGTATCGTGAATTTTGCTACAAAGCTATGCTTTATCTTACCTGATCATACTGACAATATAGGACAACTCTTCCATGCTACCTAAAGATAGCTGACCATAAAACTGGCCTGGTGCAGACTATTGGTTGATGGTGGTATTTAGAGATCAAGGCAACCAATGGCTGACATAATAATGCTGATATCACAAAGTAAATGTTTTTTTGCAATTGATTTAATACATTTTATAAATAACTGGTTGCAATTTTTGTATGTTTGCTTAGGTAAATTTGATCACCAATTTAAGCAATCAAATACATGAAAGGAAAAAAAAAACTGTACAGCCTGCTCATATGATCTAACAAGTGACCAGAGGTGACAATAATATTCTAAATTGGTGTATACCCAGAGGTACACACACGCAAATACACACAAAGGGATGCACACACAAGTGCTGAAACTGTATGGTAGCTAGAAGACCTTAATGTTCGCTCCCCATGTTGGGAAGTTCATAAAGTTAATGCTAGCTTTATAACTCGTGTTAACGCAAGTGAACAAGTTACATTTCCCATTAGTCAATGCAACAAAATGTAACTCTGAGCATCTTAGAAATTTCAAATCTAATACTTGATTTGATATCAAATCACTGAAGCAGGTTACTTATTTGGGACAACAGTTTTTTGAACCTTGTAATTCTTGAATGAAGGCTTGCTACAGTTCCTAAATAACATTATTCATATTATATATTGCATCAAAATGACCATCTCTAGAGTCAATCTATTATAAAAAAGTTTACTGTCTGTATATGTTAAGTGTGGTCAATTAAATATATTGCACTTTGAAAGATAGGAATTAAAATCTTACTATTCTCTCAGGAAATGTTATAACCAGTATGGACATGCACCGTTTCACAGCAACCACCTGTTTGCCCATTAGATGGTTAATTTGTACACAAAGGGAAGCTATAACACCACTCCAAAGTAGACAGATAGGGCTACTTGCATTATTCCTGTAGGTATTTTATGGATTATCAGCCTTGTATAGGCATTGGCCAATTCCAATTATCTCAAAACATCATTAACTGTCTGATTAATCAGCCAGTAGATCAGTTGGAGGACCACTAACACAGATCAGCAAATCATTTCAAAATGGCTTTCACTGGTTGTTTGGTAAGTCAAAGGAGCAGGCTAGCCTGTTGAAACACCTAGCCTGTGGTTAAACACCACAACTTCCTGCCAGGCTGGCCAAACACTGCAGGTTTGCAGCAGCAATCATTAAAGGTAAAGAGTGATAGAGTGAATGTAACACTGACAAGAGCAGACCTGAAACAGTAGTAAAGCATGATTTAAAAACAGTGGTGCTCCTTTTAAAAGCAGCTATGTGATGTCCTGGCAAAAGTCAGTGAAGAAGTTTGACCATTTTGACCTGCAAGTTCACACTTTCATCTGAAACACCACCCATAGTTTCACTTCCTTTTGTGATTATATATTTTTTTCCAAATGGGGGGGAAATGAGAGCCATTACCTGCATTCCATGCCAGTAGGCTGCAATAGTAGTCGCGGCCTCTTTGCATCTTTTCTCGTATTTCAGCTCACGCAGAATCCTGCGAGCCTGAAAAGAGAAATAATGAGGGAGAGGGAGCAGTGGCACCAACAAAGACATAAACCCCACAAACTGCTACTGAAAGCATTAGCAGTTCTTTCTCAGCATCACTCCTACCTTCCATCCTCTGATGAAAGACTGGACTACTATGGTGGAGCTTTTGATTTTTTGGTACTTCTGTTGTTGCTGTAATTAAAAAACCCACAGGATCTTAGCTATTAAAATTATCAGTACACATAGGAAAGAGTAACACAACATATGCCAAGAAAATATAACTATATGAAATTTGAAAATTCTATTTAAAAAAAGTTTACATCTGATGATAAAAGAAATGCAAAACTACCATCGTAAAAGGTGATTCGCACACATGAAGGAATATGAACTTACAGCATATCTGCGGTACCAAGCAGCCACCACCACCTGGCTCTTCTTCAGCAGTAAGAAATGGGTTCGGCACTTCCAGCCACGGTAGATCTTCTGGATGAGTGTGGCCAAGTCTTCCAGGCACTGCCTTCTCCTTTCCTCCAGAAAAAAGAGCTGAAAGAAAATAACTGATCAACACAGAACACAGAAACAATCGAGACCAATGGCATGAACTAAATAATGAGCATGATAAGAGACAGTAGGCATTACCTGGGGCAAAAATTATTTCTAATTGTAACGAGCTGAAAGGAAAAACAAGGAAATCTAGGGGTTAGTCTAGGGCTAAGTATTTACATAGTTCAACTGGACTGGTCATGTCTTGCCCATCATTGACTGATCGTCAAACCATGTTTGTTGCTCACCGATTGATATTTTTATTTGTTACATTTACTTTAATTTAATTTTTCTACATCTGAAAAAAAGAGCTAAAACAACAAAAAAATTATAAAAGGAAAAGTTTCATTGTTTTTATTATTTGCAATTATTATTCGAAAAGTCTGAATTATGGTGACTTTTTATTTTAAACAAATATGCCCATTTAGAATATAAAAGGCCCATAGATTACAGTAAAAAAGAATAGAGTATGTAAGAAAAGAAAAAAAAAAATTTTGTACACAGAAACAACCACCAAAACTGAAACGAAGCTTCAGTTTCAAACAAAGTGGCATATAAAATATTCCCAGAAAGAAATACAGGTTAAATAACAAATGGGTTATATGCCTACATGCCAGAAGGTGCATAACAAATCAGTGTTATACTACAGAGACAAGGCCCTAAACACTGTAGTGGGTAGCCTCTTAGACCAAATTTTATTATGGTTTCATTATATAGCCGCCAACTAAAAAATGTCAATCGCCATAAACAAAGACAGCGAAAAAACAAGAGAACTCTCAGACTGGCTAATTGCACACAACCCACCCTTTAGGCCCACCCATTTTCCTGCAATTCAGGCAAAATAACAACAAAGTCTCGTTTGTGCTTTATTCTACATAAAGGAAAAAACCCCAAAAAAAACCAAAAACAAAAAAGAAATAAAAACCAAATTACAAAAGGTTAATGGACCCAACTAAAAGGTTTTGAAATCATTTTAGCCTTTCACATGACAAAAATAGCTAGCTTTTCTTATTGTGTATGGGGAAAATCAACGTAATCATGCTCATCAGAAGCACGCCACTTGTCTTGCTGACAATAAAATCTGCCTTAGACAATACCCTCTCTAATGGTTTAGAGGTGGGATGCAGTGGACTCTTTTTGAGGTTCAGAACAGATTTAGGTATGCCTCCTTGTTTTTTTGGCAATATTCTGTTCTATATTGCTTTTTGTGTTGTCCTTACATTATTAACCGTTATAAACTAAACCGGCTCTAACACACAATACAGGAATATGCTATGGGTCTAAGTAAATACAACAATTTTTACACACAACTCTGTTGTAGTAGTAAATAGTAATAGTATTTACTACTAGTAGTAAGTAGTAGTATTTACTAAATAGTAGTAAGTAGTAGTAATAATAATAACAATAATGATGACAGTAATGCATTTTATTTATGGTGCACCTTTCATTTAAATGTCAAGGTACTACACAAATAAATCCAAGGATGAAAGCATAACAATAATAAAACTTTACAAATTAAGACCTTACTAAATGAAATGCCTCCATGCCATGCTCAATGACAGATTGCACTTAACTACAAATAACATACACTCAACACCACCACTATAAAATTAACAAAAGGCTTTTCTAAAAAAGTGTCTTTAAGCCAGTTTTAAAAGATGTCAGTGTCTGCGGAACCCAATCAGGAAGGACATTCCAAATGCAAGGAGTAACAGAACAAAAGGCTCTCGTTGTAAACAGTTAAGTTCTGGGAAGTTGCACTTTAGTTCTGGGAGGTTGCAATTTAGTTCTGGGGAAAAATTGTGTGTTAGGTCTAAGATTGAATATAGAATTACAGGGTATAAGACGCTCCTTGAGAGAATCATTTCGTGAGCTGAAATATTAGTAAGAGAATTTTATAATCAATTATCTATGACATAGGAAGCCAGCTTAAAAAGTATAATATTGATGTAAATGTGTTCAGATTTCCACCCCTTCATGAAAAGCCTGGCTGTATAATTTTGAATATATCAGAGCTTCTGGATACATGTGGCTTATACTCCAGTAAAAAGTGCAATACAATAATCAAGACTCAATGACAAGCCTCTCTGCATTGGACAGCATTAAAATACAATGTTGTTTGGAAATAGGTTTTAAATGAATAAATATATGTTTTAAAAAGGCCACAAGTCTCAAAGAGTCAAATCTGAGACCCAAATGTAAAATTGTATGGGAAATTGGAATGTCTCAGTGTGTGGAGTTCCTACCAAGAGAGGTTATATTTAGCAGTAAACAGTTCTTTATCTAGGCCTTAATCTCCTCCAAACAAATATGAATCTTGGATATGGCTATAGAATGAGGAGAAAAAACCTATTATAAAAAAAAACCCTTAATATATGGCTGTGCATCATCAGCGTAATAGTGAAACAACATGCTGAAATCTTCAAGGGGAAGCATATAGATAATAAAAAGAAGAGGACCTGATCCTTGTGGCACTCTAGAGCATACAAAGCATGTTTGAGATCAAATCCTCCTGACATACTTACCCAAGAAAATCATGAAGAATGTCACGATTCACTGCATCAAATGTACAGCTCAGGTCCAGCAAGATGAATAGGGAGGAAAATACACAATCATGTACCAACATGTCACTCTGAGAAGGGCTATTTCAATACTGTGGGAGGTATTCAGACTGGATATTTTTATAGAGATGGTTATTAGTGAGATATTCTTGAAGATGAACACCCTACTGCATTCTTTAGCATTTGACAAAAATGGCAAATAAGCCTGTAATTAGTCAAAATATTCGCTACACTGTAGGTTTCTTGGGGAGAGGCATAGGTTCCAGAGCGCACACAAAAATTCCTCTACATTCTTCTGGGTATCACATTATTGATACTGTTGGACCATATATTCATGCCATTGTGAATAGCAGCCTTGCGCCAGCTGTTGTGCCAACTAATTTTAAGCATGCGGTTGTGCAACCCCTCATTAAAAAGTCAAATTTAGATCCTTTGGTGCTCTCACATTTTAGACCTATCTCTAAGCTTCCGTTACTTGCTAATGTTTTGGAGAAAGTTGAACTCTTGCAACTGCAAAAATTTTTAGATAGAAATGGTATTTTAGAGGTTTTTCAGTCAGGTTTTAAACCTTTTCATAGCACTGAAACTGTGCTACTTAGAGTATTTAATGATCTGTTATTAATTACTGATTCAGGTGCTTCTGCAATCCTTATCCTCTTAGACTTGACAGCTGCCTTTGATACGATAGACCATGTCATTCTCATGTCTCGGCTGGAGAAATGGGTTGGTATAAAAGGCACTGCACTAGAATGGTTTAAATCTTATTTATATGACAGGAGTTTTTCGGTCAGTCATGGTGACTTTGTATCTTCCTCATCACCTCTAACATGTGGGGTCCCCTAGGGTTTCATTCTGGGTCCAGTTTTATTTTCTATATATATGCTTCCTTTGGGGTCCATTCTGAGGAAATATAGGATCTCTTTTCATATGTATGTGGATGATACCCAAATTTATTTTCCTCTTCGTCAGAATGATTCAAACTCTGAAGATGCTTTTAGATTGTCTTGGGGAGATTAAGGTGTGGATGGCTGTTAATTTTTGGGCCTGGTAGCACCACTAAAGCCCTCCATAAGGACTTAAGTGTGCTGGATAACCATGTTAAACCTTTTGCCAAAAATCTTGGTGTCGTGATGGATGTGGATTTTAAGTTAGATAAACAGATTAATTCTATTATAAAGACCAGCTTCTTTCAGTTGAGGTGTTTAAGGTCAAACTGTTTTTATCTTTTAAAGACTTTGAGAAGGTCATACATGCTTTTATTTTTTCTAGACTTGATTATTGTAATGGGTTATATGCTGGTGTTGGTCAGGCTGCTATTTCCAGGCTGCAACTGGTTCAAAACGCTGCTGCACATCTCTTACCTAAGTCATGTAAATGGGATCATATCACACCTATTTTGGCTACCTTACATTGGCTTCCTGTTTGTTTTAGACTTGATTTTAAGATTTTGCTTTTTGCTTATAAGGCATTGAACAGGGTAGCCCCAAGCTATCTTACTGAGCTCCTACAGCCTTATGTATCTACAGTTTGTTCCATCCCACCAGAGATTTTCTATGGGATTTAAGTCAGGTGATTGTGATGGCCACTCCAGAATCTTCCAACCCTTCTTCTGCAACCAAGCACTGGTAGAATTTGAGGTATGCTTCTGGGAGTTCTGACATGGAGGCCTTCATCTCGCAGTGTGCGCCTTATCATCTGGGCCGAAACCTGAGTGCCTCCCTCTGACAAGTCCTGTCGCAGTGCCTCAGCTATCAGCCGGGGATTTTTGTCCACCTTTCGTTTCATGTAACGGACAGCAGTCATTGACAGCAACCTCTTTCTGCCACGCCCAGGTAGAGTTTGCACTGTGCCTTTAGCTTTAAACTTGTGAATTATGCTTCCAATTGTGTCTCTTGGAATGTTTAATGTCTTTGCTATCTTTTTATATCCGCATCCTTGCTTATGAAGAGAAATGACCTCCTCTCTTGACTTCTTTGACCATTCCCTGGACTTCACCATGTTGCAAAGACACTATTAACTGTGTAGAAGGAGCTGAGTATCTCAGTCCTTTTAAATCTACTTAATTGCTGCTCGTTATGGCTCTGTTCACATCTGCAGGTGCTTTCAATGCCTGACTGAAGACACCTGATTGAGACCTCTGTTCTTGAGAGTGGTCATTTTTAAGGGGTTGAATAATTTAGTCACTGAAGAAATCACAAAAAGGATATTTGTTTATATACTAGAAAGAATATTGTTACAAGAAAAAGACTCAAAAAAGGAAAATAAATTAAAACAAAAGTAAGCACATATCCAGAATATTAATATGGCAGGTAGTTACATACAGAAAACAACCACACCAATAAAGGAATAAGAATCCTTTACTCCTATCCAAGATCATGAACCAACATCTTTGATCTCGTGCTCAAAATATTCTACTTGCTTACTAGATTTACTGCCCACTCATTTTCTCCAAGATATTCTACATTAAGTAATCAAGCATCTACTAAATATAATACACTCCTCCCTGATCATTGGCTGTTTATCTAAATCATTCAAATAAGCAGTCATCAAATCACTCATCAAGAAAGCTAACTGACGCATGCCAGTTGAACTCAAACCTTCCTTTTATTTCTAAGATCCTAGAAAAAGGTGCCTCTCAGCAGTGATGCTCATACCCGAGTAATCTGTCAAGTCTTTCAATAGTAGTTAATAACCTGTTGTTGGGTCGTTTGTGTTTTCTGAGGTCCAAGGTCAAGGCAGCCATCTACCAGGAAGTTTTAAAGCACTTCATGCTTCCTGCTGCTGAACAACTTTATAGAGATGCAGATTTCATTTTCCAACAGGACTTGGCATCTGCAAATCACAGTGTCAAATCTGCCAGTACCTGTTTTAAGGACCATGGTATCCCTGTTCTTAATTGGCCAGCAAACTCACCTGACCTTAACCCCATAGAAAATCTATGTGGTATTGTGAAGAGGAAGATGCGATATGCCAGACCCAACAATTCAGAAGAGCTGAAGGCCACTATCAGAGCAACCTGGGCTCTCATAACACCTGAGCAGTGCCGCAGACTGATCGAGTAATCCAGGCCAAAGGAGCTACTGAGGAAATACTGAGTGCTGCACATGCTCATAGTTTTCATGTTCATACTTTTCAGTTGGCCAACATTTCTAAAAATCCTTTTTTTGTATTGGTCTTGAGTAATATTCTAATTTTCTAAGATACTGAATTTGGGATTTTCATTAGTTGTAATAATCAGAATTAAAAGAAATAAACATTTGAAATATATCGGTCTGTGTGTAATGAATGAATACAACACAGAAGTTTCACTTTTTGAACGGAATTACTGAAATAAACTTTATCATGATATTCTAATTTTATGACCAGCACCTGTGTAATTGAAAAGGTTGATCATATTACTCCTATCTCAGCTAGATTGCATTGTCTCTCAGTAAAAGTTCATATTGATGATAAAATACACCTAATAAAGCAGTGAATAGTCCCACAGTACCGTAGCATATTCCTGGTACATTATGATCTGCCAGGTCTACTTAGATCAAAAGATCAAAGGTGCCTAGAATAAGGAAATCTACCACAGGGAGCCTTTTCCTACACAGCTTCCACACTATGGAAGAACCTTCCTGTCATTGTTCGAGACGCAGGCAGTCTCATTATTTAAGGTTAGGCTGAAACCTTACTTGTATATTCAGGCATTTTATCAAATACTTCTGTCATCTTGAGTAAAAATGGGTTGTCTGACACATCTATACTTATCGAACCCAGACTACAACTTCCCAGAAGAGAAACCCAGAATAGACACCCATTGCTTATTTGTTCTCATTACTTATTTTGCCCTTCATTGGTTAAATTATTCGTGTTGGGGGGGGGGGGGGGGGGGGGGGGGGGGGGGGGGGGGGGGGGGGGGGGGGGGGGGGGGGGGGGGGGGGGGGG
>JAOXYF010000007.1:28987670-29000148 GCA_028565775.1 Sternarchorhynchus goeldii
AGCGACTAGCGATAAAACTTCTTTTCCCAACAGGTTGCTGCCCAACGCGGTTACACCCATAGACGAGTTGCCTAGTGTGCGAATGCACAGACATAAATGGCTTTTCGCGTATTTTAACGCAACAAATCGTTAGGATCTACTAGTAGTGAACATGTTTATATGAAAAGTGCTGTATCTAACAAAACCAATTATTATGCACAAGTTGTAACAGTTTTAAAGAGTAACAGACTGACGTGCTGCAGTATCACTTAACTTTGGTTTAACAGATGATGACAGCGATAGTGACAACTATGTAGTAGGTACATAGTAGGTACATACAAAGATCTGAATCCCAAGTGAAATTGTGACATTAAAGCAATAGGAACTGTAAACCTCAGCTACATATACTGGTAACACTTTAAAGAATACAGTTTAGAAGGCTATATGACACCTACAAAGCCCTTATTGACGACCGACTTAACACACGTCATGGTTCATCAGGCACCCTCCTCTCAAGACAAGCTCACTGCTACGCTCCCAATCTGATTACCAATCAGTCACCCATTTCCCATTATTTTCACTTCTCCATATTAAAGAACGGTTTCCTGATTTGATTTGTTCACTCATGGTTATAATGTTGCCTGAGGCAAATATAAAAAACTGATCAAACCCACTTGCATACGTCACTCATGCCATCACACAAACATTTACAAATGCTTATTCTAACAAGCCTAAGCCATGTAAGGGTGACTATGCTGATGACAGCTTGCCAAGATTGTCACATCTGATCCTCCCCACGAAACACCCACACACTACATTCCCCATAATGCTGACGTGTGTTCCTCTGCCTAATGAATTAGTTTGTTGTCCATATCCTTTGTTATTTTTCATTGTTTTTTTTTTATCAACCTTTGGATGAACAAGAACAGTGGTGAGCGCATCTTGCTGAAACAGGGTTCTCAACTCAGATTGTGTGTTGAACTGCTCTGTTAATCACCAAGGCTTGCATTCTGAGTTGGTTATTGAGCTTGATGGGATGACTAACCCCTGAGGGACCCTGTCCCACTGGACAGTCGTCTCTGTCAAAGAAAGGGATCCACATGTTCAGCCGCTAAGAAATAGAGAAGGCTGCAATTGGGCATCTACTATATCTTCTCAACAAGTTTCCTTGTCTGACCCAAAGGACATAAAGTCCTCACACATCACTGTGATTAGTGCATGCACAGTTTTTCCTATTCTCACCCCTTCATCCTTGAGACTGAAATCCTGCACAGTGGAATCCTGTATTGTTGCTCTGCAATGATCAGCTCTAGTACCAGTGGTAATTTCATCAACACTGAATTTGAATGCACCTAAAGCTGCATGTTGTTGCAGTTCAACCCTTCCTCAAAGTCCATTCCTTGGTTAGAAGGCCTTTGGGTTCTAGACACGTGACTTATTGGACATTTTCCATCAGCATCTAAATGTAGCATCAGCCTCTCATATAGAGGACATTTCCCTGCAAGTAGTCACTGCAAATCATCACTCACTGGTTTTACACAGTCCCCCTGATCTCTTGGGAGACACCCGAGAAAATCACGGTCAGACTATTGTATGAGCAACTGTTTACCAGATGGGGTTATATCTAAGGGAAGCCCATTTCTTGTACATATAATCTAATAATTAGGATTAAGAAGGGTGATGAGAGGAACATCACCACCATATCAGAACCCTATGAGTACTGGGTGATGATGTAGGGACTATATAACGTTTCTGTCTGTCCGTCAATCCTTCATCATGCCCTTTGGGACATACCTAGAAGGTTTGTTATTGCTTACACAGACAATAGTGATCTGAGTGTCTTGTTAAGAAAGAGAAATGTGTTTTCTATACTCAGTGAACATTTTTAGGTTATATTATCAATTCCATGGAGTACTGGAAGGTGGAGGCAGTTCTTAACTGGCCACTATCCAGTGCCCTGAAGGAACTCAATAGATTCTTGGAGTTTTATAAAAGCTATTATTTTGTAGGCAAGTTATAAGCAATTTCAATGTGATTGCTGCCCTCTCTTACTAGCTCAAATTGTACAGGAATCAACAAGCAAAAGAGGTTTTTGATTCCCTTGGAGAAGCCTTTATTAGTGCTTCAGTGTTGAAGCACCCTGACCCAGAGAAGCCCTTCATAGTACAGGTAGATGCTAGGGCCGTTCGCTCTCAACGTGCGGATTGTTGCAGCCTGTGACCTTTTCTAGAAAAGTTGTCCCCTGCCAAACTTAATAAACACCTGATAAACACCTCTTTGTGGTTTGCACAGACAAGCCTGGTGGTCCCCGTTTTTATTTGTTTCAGGTTTCAGATGACATACAGTCCCGAGTCTAAGAACGTTAAGGCTGATGCCTTCACGAATCTATGACCCTAGTGGTGGAAGTCTATGGCTAGAGACATCCACACCGTTGTTGCATCCTGTTCTGACTGTGTCCAGTCCAGAACATCCAGAACCCTGCCAGTGAGTAAACTGGCTCCCTGATATTTCCTGAGCTCTAATTGCAGCAGATTTCATCACTGTCCTACAGCAACACTGCCATTCTCACAGTGGTGGTTTGACTCTTCAAGTATAATTTGTTCCACTACTTGCTCTTTCCTCAGCCTTTGAGAATGCTGAGGCCCTGTTCCAACAGTTTTTTCCATTTCTATGGAATGCATGAGGTTATCTTATCTGACAGAGGGCCTAAGGTCACCTCCCAAGTATGTCACTCCTTTATGGAGAAACTGGGAGTAAACGTTAGCTTGACCTCTGGCTACCATCACCATAACAATGGTTAAGCCAAACAACACTTAAACCCTCAGCAAAGAAGGCCTATCATCCTCAATCATCTGATTTTCTGATTCCAGGACAACCTAAGTGTTGTAAATTCACAGGATGCAGGAACCTTCTATCAGCTTATTAACATTGATTTAACTATGATCCCATCATTTTGGGATCCAATGCCTACTGAGACTACGTCTGCAGATTTGTTGATGAAATCATGTGCACTACCAACACTTAGAGAAAGCAATCCAACAGTTAATGAGGCAAGCTGATCATCACCATGTCCCTGCTCCTCAACCCTTCTCATCAACCTACTGAGAGAGTCTGGCCCTCTACCTGTTACCAGTGCCTTGAGTGCATAATGTAGTCAACTCACTTTATTTAAGGTCAAATGAAAGTAACTGTCATTACAGCATCATGGTATTGCATCTCTTTCCTTAAGAACAAGAGGAAATGTACATAATTTTGTTATTACAGTGTCATGGCAATGCATATGGGTTCACAAAAGTCTGAATTTGCAGGGCAGCTGAATGGAATGCAATAGCTGGTCCACATCATTCCCAGGACATTTCAAAGCAACGGGGAAAGTCCATGATCATATTATTCATCAGTCAAGCAAGGAAGTCTGTGAGGACCCAGCAGTTAACTTATCAAGTCTGACTACAACGAAGAAGAATGACCTCAAATTCCACTCCTTGGCACAGCACATCTGTTTCAGTATGTGGATGAACGAGCTGCTCTGTTTCACCACAGAAGCATGGAGGGGGTGTGAAGGACTGTTCACAGATATGATTGCATACTGCCATGCTCTGTGTTATAGAATGCCCAACCTATTAAGGATGCAGATAATAAATAATGGCATGAATTGTAGGTACATCATTTGGGTGAAAGTTCAGCTTCTATCCCACAGCAACAGGATCACAGCCCAATCATGGGTGGAGTTTTCCTCCTTACACTGTGGGAAGAAACTCCAGGCACATATACACATTCAATTCTGTGGTGATTTTGGAATTGTAGAAAAAACTGTTGGTCTTGCATCTTGCCTCACTTCATAATAAGACCTTTCATAGAAATATGTTTCAGGTTTGAAATAACATGAGTGAATTAAAAAGATCAGTAACTTCCCTTCAACTTTCTGCATATACTGTGTTCCGGGATAGCTGATAGATGGTTCTATTAGTCCAAACCCTATAGTATATGTACCACCACCCCCCTCTTCAGGAGGGATGGGTAAGATCTGAACTGGCTTTTTAAGCATTCAGAGGGCTTTATTTCTATTTCAACAACTCCAAACGGATTCACACTAATCCAAATGTTTTACTTTTAAGCCAAGCGAACCTTTAATATGAGCCATCTGAACTAGTTTTATCGTCAGAAATATAAACTGCCATATAAACTGCCAAATATAAACAGCTCTCAATAATGAATCTGAATCCACATTATAAATACTTAACTCACCTGTTAGACAATGAATGGGTGGTGAAAAATGGGAGGTGACAGACATACAACTATTATTGAGTGAGACATCAAGAAAGGAAAGAGAACAAGATGGGAAATGTAGGCCTCTCGCACTACATTTTATATATTGCCAGTGGGTCGTAGACATTCCTAACCCAAAAACCCTTTCTGATGCATTGAAAACACACATACCCACACACACGCGCACCCACACCTCCAGACAGTCACCACCCATCTCCTCCTTACCAACATGGCCAGTCAGGCCTACCTGCACCCTTCCCATTAATGAGCCACCACTCTCCTCCCTACCAGGAGCTACTCACACTCTCCTGCTACCAACATGGCTGCAAGTCCCTGTGCGTTACAGGGATGTACCATAAATATTAAATGGGACCATAAACAAAGATGAGACAAAAGGCACAGGACAAATACTACTACAGTTGAAGTACAGTGTTAGCTACATTAGCAAACTGATCGTTCAGCATTCTCACCTGATGTAATTAGGGTTCTTGGTCTGAAGATTTCTCATAAGCGTACCCACTGAGGCTTTGAGTTGGAACCCAGCTGTGGGAGGCCTCTTCAAATTGACCTTGGCAGGGTTCCCCTCAGGGAAAAGCAACTTCATCAGGCTGTGGTTGGCCTTGTACATAGCCTGGGACAAGTCTCTATATAGCAAGTCATTGTTTTTATCCACAAAACCCTCCACCCGATACAGCACCTACACAGGAAGTTTCCAAATTATTCTAAATGACATGCTTGGGTGTTCAACACATTTGTGATGGTGGTTCCCTACTCAATCTAAATCATGGATATTCTCAACAGCTTGTGATAAATAAACCTTTTATATATTTGCAGTGAAGGAAACACAAAATTCTCCTACACTGTTGCCTTCTATGAAATTACCTCTCACAAATCTCTAAAAAAATCTCTAAGGTTTAATAAAGTTAAATGGATGACCTATGAGTGAGCAAGCAAGCAAAGAATTTGTATCTATATACTAACTTACGAATAATGGCTGAAAAAAAAAATGCTTTTGCATGGCATAAGCCATCATATGAATTACGGAAGATGGGCCAACCTTGCCAGCATAATGCTGTATACGGAAGCAGTTGTGAGGTAGGCTGTGGTCAGTGAGGAACTTTGAGTTCTTGCTTAGCCTGCTTTCAAAGTGCTGGTGTTCAGCACAGACAGTGTTCAGTTTGTCCAGGAAGGTCTCATCCGTAACTGTGCCAGGCCGCAGACACTCCTCATCTAGCATGGCCAGAATCCCATTCTGATTCTGAGGGAAATGGATTAGAATACTGTTTAAATTAAGAGAGTTCACACAGTGCTTCAAGAACTAGAGCGGTAATAAGAGAAAGTCACAGACCACTCTACTTTTGGAACATATGATTTCTGATACCAAAAAAATACAAGGGTACTTTGTTATTAGAGTGACCTAAAGCATGGGATAAACAAACAGACAATGCAATTAAGTATTTAATTAATAAAAAAAATCTAACTTACATTTTCAATGAGGTCACAGATAACGGCATTGTTGAAATACTCAATGTTGGTCCACTCAATCCCCTGTAATAAAACAGAAAACAAGCTCAAGAAGGTTTATTTTGGCTCTTTGTTTTACCTCTTTATGGTATGGCAGATGAATATTGTTTTTATACCCTTACATCTGATCTAAAAGTTGACATACAAAACAGAGGTTAAGGGATAAACCAGATTTGTTGAGCTAAAAAAAAAAAGCTATGGTCAGCTAAAATACACCAGCTTTCCACACAGATGTTGGATCAGCAATTATTGGCCAATAAATAGCTGAGCTGGTCAACTGAATTGAAGCCATAAGGTTTTTTTTACATTCTAATCCTTTACACTACATATGATTTACCAGCAATTATTAATCTCTTTAATTCTTTAATAAGTCAGTTCATAGATTCAAATCATATATTCAAAGTTACTACAATATTTAATTCCTAACTAAACGAAGTAATTATTCCTAACTAAACGAAGTAATTACTTGATTTCTGAAGGATTTAAATAACAATGATTTCTTTAAAAATACTGGCAACAACCAGAATCGGAATATCAAAACAGACAACTTAATGAGAAAAAATTATGCATTTATCAACACAAACAGCAGCATAATCAATCAGTATAGTGCAACAAGCTAAATGACTAACTTTTTGTGTGTATGTGTATAGAAGTGGGGAGGAGAGTGAATGCATAATGTGTGAATGCCAACATTAGCATGTAAGATGGAGAAGAGCTTTGCAGTTTTGGTTCCCCTATGGAGAACAAAGAAAAAAAAACATGTTGCTAAGTTTGAACAGTATATACGAACAGTATATACGAGTTCAGCTATTTTGTTTCTACCTGGATTGAAGAATAAAACACAATGGTGCTGGTTTTATCAACTAACAAAGCAAGTAGTGTGTTTGAGGCTGAGGAAGAGACATCACATATGTTTATTAGTAACTTCTACTACTTTATTAGTAACGTCTAGAACTTCCATGGTGTAAAAATCATGATTAGGATTATCTACACCATTGGTTAAACACAAGACAGAAATGCCTTAAAATAGTGTGTAACCAGTTTACTAGTGTGTTTAAACCATCTTTGTTAGTTAAACTGTGCTGTTTTAATAAACTATGTTCTTTAAATGGCTAATGATTGAGGTATTTAAACCTGGGTTCCATTGCTTTTGAACACACCCCTTTCTTCTGTAGACATGTTTGCTTTGTGCTCTGGTGGACTGACAAGGTACCTACACAGAACAAATACTGGCCACAGCATGTGTTCACTCTGAATGGAAAGAATCTGGTAAACTGCTGTAATCTATATTAGCTGTTGACAGAAGGAGTAGGTGGATATAAGTGGGAAGACATGTGGTTTAATAGGGTTCTGTAATGTGGACTGGTGTAGACTACGTTTTTACATCCTTGAGTTCATCCCCAGCTTCTAGTGTTATTTTCCCATGTACTGGTCTGGAGCTGGGCCATGGAGTGGAATGTCACAGCATGTAGGTCATGGCTGTTTTAGGGCACATACTCAAGAGTTCTCAAAGCAAACAGAGCCCCTAAGATAATCCCTCAGGGACAAATGTGATTACCCTTACCATAGAGAGGGATCAGGGACAAATGTGTTTACCCATAGCATAGTGAGGGATCACTTCCGCCACCACATTCATAAGTGAGAGCAAGGAGCAGACATGCACACAGAAAAATGAAATTACTACATGCTTGAGAAAAAGTGCTCAAGTCCATCTTAATTAAATTTTTGCTGAATAGGAGTACAGAAGATGCAGTCTCCATTGCACTACACTCTGTGCCATCACATCTGGACAATAACACTTATGCACAAATGCTGTTTGTTGATTTCAGCTCAGCATTGAACACCGTCATCCCTGCCAAGTAAGTCACCAAACTTGGTGACTTGGGCATCAACTCCTCCCTCTGCCACTGGATCAAGGACTTCTTGACCAACAGGCCTCAGCACGTTAGGTCAGGCCATAACTACTCAAACACCATCTCACTCAACACAGGTGTACCACAGGGCTGTGTGCTGAGTCGATTTCTCTACTCCCTCTTTACTCAGGACTTCAAGACTGTTCATGAATCCAACTCCATGATCAAGTTTGCTGATGACACCACAGTGTTAGGTCTCATCAGTAACAATGATGAAATGGCCTACAGAAAGGAAGTGGAGCATCTGGCCATGTGGGGTACTGACAACAACCTGCTCCTTAGCACCAACAAAACAAAGGAACTGATCGTGGACTTCAGGAAAAAGAAAGGTGACACTCACAATCCCATCTATATCAGTGGGACAGCAGTTGAACGTGTCACCAGCTTCAAGTTCTTGTCACCAGCTTCAAGTTCATATCTGAGGATCTTTCCTGAACCACCAACACCTACAACCTGGTCAAGAAGGTCCATCAGCACCTCTTTTTCCTGAAGACACTAAGGAGACAACACCTGTCATCCGCCATCCTGGTGAATTTCTACCAGTGTGCGATTGAGAGCATCCTGTCCAGCTGTATCACAGTCTGGTATGGCAACTGCACTGTTGCAGACCACAAGACACTACAGCGAGTGGTGAAAACAACCCAGAGAATCACAGGGACTCCTCTTCCATCAGTTGAGGACATCCAGAAGAAACGCTGCCTGCATCGAGCTTGCAGCATTCTTAAGGACTCCTATCATCCTGCTCATTGTCTCTTTGCCCCTTTACCCTCTGGCAGGCGCTTCAGATGCCTCCGGACCAGGACAAACAGATTGAGGAACAGCTTTTTCCCTAGAGCTGTGTCCATACTGAACTCTGTCCACCATTAATCCTCACACCTATACTCTGGTCACTGACTGCACTTTCATTATTTATTACACTGTACATAATTGTATATACAATAGTTTCTGTATATTCTACATACTCCTATGTCTATAGTATTTTTCTCTGTACATCAGGTTTAGGAAAAAATATATAATATATTCACTTGTATATTTTACTAAAAATTACATAACATCTATAATACACTCATTTGCATCTTGTCCACACCTCTGCCTACATTCTGTATATATTGTATTTATTGTACATTCTGTATATATTGTATTTATTGTACTTCTGCACTGCTGCTTATTGCACTTCTGGTTAGATGCTAAACTACATTTAGTTGCCTTGTACTCGTACATGTGTAATGACAAAGTTGAATCTACTCTAATCTAAAGACTTCTCTATTTTCATGTAAACTGGATGAGGCATTTATGAGTTATAGTTATTCATAATAAAAATGTTCAGTTCCTGAAGACTTCATTTGCATATGGTGGCCATGTTCTTTGGAAATGTCACAGTGTTTATCATTGTTATTGTAGTTCAGACTGTTGTGAATATTTTGATACCAAGATTGTGGTGATCGCAAAAGTAGGTTTCACATATCCTGCATATTAGTTCTTCAGGCTTTTTTGTTGATCTTGAGCCAAGGAATGAACTGGAAGTAGATTTTTGTCTCTAGGACTTAGTGCAGATGGATTAAAAGTAGATTAAAAAGTACAGCGTTTCACCTCACGGACATACTCCTCTTGTTCTTCACACAGGGTAAGCTCAATAAAAATCTGCTGAAGCTTCTCATTGCAGTAATTGATGATGAACTGCTCAAAGCTGTTGTCCTGAGGAATAAAGCATACAGTTAGGTTAAATTAACATCTACAATTAATCATCTAAATTACATGTTCACTGGGATTATTCAAAGGTACACAGCAGTCAAGCACTACTTAAAGAAAATGCTATACATTAGTTAATTTATTTAAAAAGGTTCATGTTAGAAGTTTTTGCTCAAAAACCATGAGGGAATTTTCCAAAAGGTTCAACAACGAGATGAAGGCAGTGCTGCATTGATGTTAATGCATTATTTTTGCTTAATTAAGATCTTTTTCTTAGTTCATATCATGCATCTAAATAGTTTGTTAAATATCATTTTATGTTCAGTAATTTGCATACCAATGGCTTAATGTGTATTGTGATTTGTTGTATTTAATAATACAATTGTCATATTTAAACAGTGAACACCGAATTATGATAATTAATAAAGCTTAATGTGTAGTTAATAAACCATTTAATATCTATGTCAGGATTTACTAAGACGAACAAAACATTAAGTGTTTACAGATGTCTTATGTCACCCATGTGTATTCAGAAAATTTCAGTAGATGGTACAGCTAAGCGATACAAAATTAGACATGTGGAAATAAAGTAACTTGAGTGTGGGGTTGATTGTGTTGAACATTATGGTATGGAGAGTTGAAGTGTTGGTGGCAAGTTTCTTTTAAGAATGCAGCCTTGTATTTTTACAAGATTCACTGAATTTAAAATTGATTTGGAGATCTTACCTCAAAGATCTCAAAACCATAAATATCTAGCACACCCATAACCTTCTTCCGGGACTTGGTTTTAGCCTAAATATAAAAGATTAGGAAAATCACCATAAATTGTTATAGTTATACAGATATAGTTATAGAAATTATTAATAATGCAAAAATAAGACCATACCTTTATGCTTTCATTTATTCGGTTCACCAGCCAGCTGAACAAGCGGCTGTATAGGTTTTTGGCCAGTGCATCGCGAGCGTAATAGGCCTAAATTAACAAAACAAAACAAAAACAAAAACAAAAATAAATAAATAATAATAAAAAATAAATAAAGCAGAAATGACTTGTATAGCTCACATCCTCATTTAATCAATCAATTTATATTTTCTATACATTCATGATACCCTCCACCCACAAACCCCAAAACAGTATAAGGATCAAGCAAAGGCAAATTACTACTAGTTCTAGTTCTAGTCAAACTAGAACTAGAACTAGTAGACACTTTACTCTAGTTCAAAGTGTCATGGTACGCCTTCATGAGTAAAGCCAAAAGTCAGCTGAGGTGAGATGTTGAACTCCGCCTGACATTAAGCTAGTGACTCAAAAGAAGAATTAAACTTGGCTACTTTTCCTGAAACCATAATTGGAGGAAATTTAAATAATGAAGCACTTTCATCCACTTCCACAATCAGAATTGGAGAAAATGCTTTCATCGCTAAATTGTACAACCTGTACATTAGATTCAATTCCCTCAATTTTACACAAAGAGGTATTACCATCTATGATCGAACCTCTTCTAATGGTAGTTAACACATCCATTACCATGGGTCACATGCCCAAAACTAGCAGTCATTGATCAAAAAAAAAAAAATCTCAAGTTACAGACCTCTCTCAAATGTATCCTTTCTATCTAAGACCTTAGAAAAAGCCATGGCCCAACAATTATGCGTATATCTGCATAAGAATCACATATTTGAAAGGTTCCAATTTGTATTTAGGCCAGACCACAGCACGGAAACATCCCTAGTTAAAGTAACTAATGATCTTGCTTTTGACCAATGTTATGTATGTTAGTGATACAAGGGTATGTATCTGTTAGTACTTCTCAATCTCAGTGCAGCTTTTGACACATCACAACATTCTGCTAGAAAGCTTAGAAAACAGGACTGGAATCACAGGAACAGCTCTATCATATCTTACCTAACTAAACGCTATCGGTTTGTAGAGCTTAACAATGTAAACCCATATTAGAGAAAATTAAAGCCTGCATAAGAGATGTGAAATGCTGGAAATCACAAAATTTCCTCCATCTTAATGGTGACAAAACAGGTTCTCCTGGTCCCAAAGACAGAAAATACTAAAGCTAATGCTAAATCTTGCTGATTTCCCCCATTACACCCGGCTCATTAGCTAAAAAAAACTCGGCATCATATTTGACTGACTTATTGTCTGATAAATACATAGATAGTATTACTAGGATAGCTTTTTTTCCACCTACACTGGAGATCAAAATTAGAGAACAATGTATGAACATTTGTTTTTTCAGAAATAATGTAATCTACATTGATGAACATTTGAAGGATTTTTTGTAAGGGGTACAACCATGCCACTAGAACAGTGTTTTATAAAATATCCAAAGTATATCAAAATAAAACCTTTATTTTGCAAAAAATGTCACGATCATAATTAGAGAACAGCAATGACTGTAGTACAGAGAAAGATTACAACTACATTTTATGAAGGTTACAACAGTCAGTAATCAGTAGGAAGTGTACAGGCCTTTGCTTTGAATGACGAGCACATCTGCAGCCACAGGACATGACTAGTCTCTCACACTGCTCTGGTGTGATTTTGGTCCACTCTTCTTCATCTCTTCCACAGTTCTGTGACTGCTGTGGGTTTCTTGACCATAACTTTGTCAACAAGGATTTTCCAGAGGTTTTCTATTGGGTTAAATCAGGACTCTGGGCTGGGCATTTCATTGTTTCAATGTTTTACCCGTTTTGCTGTGTGACAGGGGGCATTGTTCTGGATGAAAATTGCTGGCTGATTCAGTGATGAATGCAAGGAAGGAATCACATGTTGTTGAAGAAGGTTCTGATACACATTGGGCATTCATTCTTCCATGTAGCTGTATGAGAGGTCTAGCTCCTGCTGCCAAAAACATTCCCCCAGCCATGACACTTCCTTTTCCACCTTTACACACTTTGGGTTCAGTCTTTCCCTAGTTTGTCAACGAACATAATATTTCCCCATCATACCCAAATAAATTAAACTTGCTTTCAACACTAAAATGAACTCTGGACCATGTCTCCTTTGTCCACACAACATGCTCCTCAGCAAAGGTGAGTGTAGCTTTTTGATTCTTTCTGCTAATGAGAGGTTTGGTCACTGCAGAGTG
>JAOXYF010000007.1:29000248-29022030 GCA_028565775.1 Sternarchorhynchus goeldii
TGGAGATTCTCCACATTATCCTGTCCTCTCTTGCATTTGTCTTTTGTGGGTGACCAGCCTTCTTGGGGGACTTGAATTAGTTTGTGATGTTGTAAAGATGCAATATTTTAAAAATCAGATTTGGAACGACCAAATTCTCTTGCTATGGCTGATAGGGTCACCCCTTTTGCCTTCATCTGGACAACCTGCTGCCAGAAAGTTTCAGTCACTTTGGAACGGCTCACCATTTTTGCAAAAGTCAGTGAAAACTGGAAAGTTAAGCTGCCAGTTAAACAGGGTTTGTCAGATAATTAAGGAAATTAGCACCAGGTGCCAGATTAACACCAATAACTTATCTGAAAGTATTTTTATGCTGTGCTTTAGAATATATAACATTTATGAAATAAGCTTAAAATTTCACTCCTGTTAAAATAATTTCACATAGGACTACAGTATGACCTTGACATTTAGGAAATTGTGTGTTCTCAAATTTTGATCTCCAGTGTATAGAACATTGCCAAGCTAAGAATTATCCTGACAATACAGAAAATTCAGTACATACTTCATTAGCTCTAGGTTACACTACTGTAACTATTATGACGCTCTAAAAAAATGTAAGTAAACTTCAACTAGTTCAAAATGCTGTAAAATTTTCTAACTACAACTAGAAAGTTAGATCATATCAGTCCAGACCTATCAGCTTTGCACTGGCTCCTAGTTAAATTCTAAAACTAATAAAAAAAAAAACCCTTTTATTAAATATAAAAAGCCCTGCATGGACTCGATCCTGATTATCTGCAAGAACTTATTTCCTATTATGAACCTCTATGTTTACTAAGATCACAGGGTGCTGGCCTCTTACTTCTTACTTAATTAATAAGGTAACAGTAGGGCGAAGAGCCTTCTCTTATATAGCCCCCCCCAACTATGGAATACCCTTCAAGAAAATGTCTGGGACTCTTGACAGTCTCAATCTTTAAGTCTAGGTTAAAAATGTACTTATTTAGTTTAACATTTGGTAATTAATATTCCTGCTTAGATAAAGGCTACAGATCCAGGGGTTCATGGGTAGAGGGTTTTTATAGTATACTGAGATGCTGGTGCTGTCGTCCCTCTGCATGCGTTCACTCAAGTTTGTTGATGGTGGAGTGGATGGATGCTAATGCCTCAGGGCACCTCCAAGTCTGTGTTACCTTCTGGTTCTGTCCTTTTAGCTAGGCTGAAATAGCCAGACTTGCTGCCACACTTCAGAAATGTTTACATTTCATGTTACATACTTAGTCCCATACAGAGCCTCTCTCTTTAAGCACTCTCTTTACTCTTACTGAGCTAATGGCTGCCCTCCTATCTGGCTTGATACTGAGTCAGGACTGACGAGACTTCCCCGTTACCCGCCACGGACCAATAGCCTCCTACTGATTGAGACACGGATGGAGGATCAACCAATTTCTTTACATAATTGGTTTATATATATATATGGTTCTTTATATAATTATATAATTATCTTGTTGTTGTGGTAACCGTTGTCGACCAGAAGAGGATGGACTCTATTTGCTATTTCAGAGGGGCATACATGGTTCTGTAATTTTCATTTGTGCAGGCAAGTTGTATATGGAGCTATATTTGAAATATTTCATGATCTATAAACTGACTGTAAGGCTGGACAGTGGGAATACATGCAAATTCATTCCCCTGAAGAAAAAAATGGAGAGAATGATTCACTAAGGGAATCTTATGAAGGAAAGGATTAATAATGGA
Organism: Sternarchorhynchus goeldii; assembly: GCA_028565775.1. Classification (NCBI taxonomy): domain Eukaryota; kingdom Metazoa; phylum Chordata; class Actinopteri; order Gymnotiformes; family Apteronotidae; genus Sternarchorhynchus; species Sternarchorhynchus goeldii. The sequence goes on from JAOXYF010000007.1 coordinate 29,001,986, forward strand.
AAAAAACAGGAATAAACATGAAGCATGGAGTGAGAAGTGGAGGTGGCCAACCTGAGCGACGTTCAGGGTTGTGGACACCTTCTCCATCTTGGCCTCTACAGTACGAAAGCTGAAGGCTCTTTCAAGCACTAACTGCTCGATGCCCAACAATTCACACATCTCCTTAAGATCTGCAGCAGAAACATGGCAGAGGAAATACGGTTGAATTTTGAATTGAATACCCAACAAAATGATGCTTTGAATGGAATCGTTAATGCAGCATTGAAGTACAAAAGAAAACAAACCTTATATGTACTCAAAACCAATTGTAATTTGACACAAAAAGTGTTACTGTGGTATTTAAATGTCTTTTATAGCATTTTTGGATACTGTATAAAAGACCCTGGACTATAAGCATTATCAACTTATTGGATGGATTAATTGGATGGATCAGAAACCTTAAAAAGATTAAAAACTCCCCAGACGAAAGACTATTGTAATCCACTTCACTAATGAAAAATACCAGAGAACACCCCTTTACTCTTAATAAGTTAATATATAAATGTCATATATACATGGAGGTGTTGACGCAGGTTGCAGCATTGTCTATACTGAAACTCACTGCAGAGAACTATGAAAACAAAGTAAGGCGGAACAACAAAAAACATGAGGGACTGAAGGTGAATATCACTCCTTACAAATGCCATCACCCATTTAAATACACAAATTGTATGTGCATACAAATAGCTAGATTAATCTCCCTGCCTGCCAACAGAATGATGGCATATATAGCCAATGTGGTAATCCAATACATAAAAACAAACACTTACTGAATCATGCATATTCATTAAGTGACAGCACAACTATCAAGAAATAGCAGTAGAGCTCAGGTAGGTACACCAAGAAACATCTTGAATAGATACATCTTGAGCAATTGTGGGTTAAGGGCCTTGCTCCTTGCAAAGGTTAAGGGCCTTGCTTCCTTGCTTAGGGGGCCCCAACAGTGGCAACTTGGCAGAAGTGGTGATCAAAATGGCAATCTTCTGATTACTAGTTGAGTGCCTTAACCACTGCCCCACAGGAACTTCATAGCAAATATAATGTTAAAACTTAATGTTAAACTTCAAAGCCAGAAAAAAAACACAATTAAAAATGTTGTTTCTTCCTAGAGATCACAAATGTATAAATTAGAATTCAAGAAAGGTTCAACTCATAGCTTACGTTGTTTAAAATCCCTTACCATTTTTGTCCTTGACACGGCTTTCATCAAAGCCATTAACGCGTGATTCAGGCTTGAACTCTATGTTCCCCAGTTTAAGTACAGCAGCCACCAGCTCTAGCACCGACTGCACCTCATCCTCTCGGAAGCCTACAATCTGCATGGCATTCTGGAGAACCAAAGGATAACGTCTGTAGTTACTAAAGCTAATTGGCAGTTAATTTGCCATGACACACGGAAGTTGTCAAGAGAACAAACCCTGCTGGGCACTTTGATGGTACTTGAGAAAGATGGAGGGCAAAAAAAAAGATTAGGAAAGACAACAAGTGAGCAAAACAATCGGTGACAATGTGAAAAGCATTGTATACATTTCTTCAGGACAGTGAACAGGCATTTACCCAAATGAAAGCAACAAGTAAAAAAAGCTTAGACGAAAGCCCTGAAGTAATAATTGCAAAGTGAGGCCTTACCAGAAGTTACTCCAATCTTCAAACAAACCAGTTAAATACAAGAAGCTAAATGGTCTGACACAGATCGAGGATGGTGTGGTGACGATTACAGCTTCAGTAAAGATGCATAAATTAATTTGAATAAACTGTTCTATTAGCATATACCATAACATCTTTGGTATCTTATCAGAGTGCATGCTTGTGTGTGTGTGTTTAAGAGTATGATTGGCAAGCTCACCCTGACTGTTTTGAAGTTTGCTGCATCATCAAGTCCATTGACAGTGGCTGAATCAAGACCTAGATAATTATATTTGCTAAAATCCTGGTCCAACTTCAGTTTTTCTGTAAAAGCAGCATAGTGTGGCAGAATGATTTAGAATGCCCGCTTGTGTGACACATCTGAGTCCCATTTAGCTGTGGATAATCTGGGTACTGGGTATCCTACGGGTATAGTTACATTCAGAAAAAGTTGCAAATCATACTGCCTGCAGCCCTTTTGATTTCTGGAAGTAAAGCCCACTGCTTTGTTGTATTTTATTAAGCATGTCAAATAACGGCTATAGTCCAGTCAAGCACAAATAACGCATGACAGAACAGAAGCTGTTGATGCAGTTGACAGGGACTTTCCATTTACCTTAACAGATGATATAATATAATATGATATATAATATATAATATAATATACAGGTAACTGTCTTATAACAGCTCTGCATAAACCCATGCATAAACATTATAGGACCATTTTAGAGCTGTATGTTACAGGTCTAAGTACAGAACATGTACTCTTAGTGTATGTGGGCCCCCTTACTGAGCATGTCTTCTGATGCTCCAGATAACAGTTGATAAAAGATGTGGAAGTTCCTTTCTCCTCTTGGCTGTTTCACAACACGTGACTTCTCCAGAAGATCTGAAGAGAGAAAGCATCATGAAAGCATACAAAACTTATTCTGGAATCAGCCTATAGCATATTATTATTTAACATACTGCACAGACTGAATAAAGAATTTAAGTCAAAGACTATTCTGAAAGTAATAATGTGCTAATTGGCCTGCTGAATTTGCAGTGCAGCAAGGTCGCCACCTGCAAACAGCACGTGATGTGTAGAATGCAGGTGCTTCTTTACAGTAGGGCCAAATTTTTGGGAATTCTAGGCGACAGTAGTATACTGAACCTATGACTTTGTTTGCATATGAATAGAAAGTCTCACAGAAGAGATCTATCAGAGAGGATCGGAAGTATGCCCAAGCACATAATAAATGCACACAACAGACCTATACATCTATTACCAAAATCACTCAAACAGTACTGTCAACAACACTGGGAATAAGATATTAGTGTTCTTGGATTATTACACCACTTTATTGGTCATTTATTTATTGTAAAAACTCTTGTGCATAAATGGTTAGAGAAAAGATAATCACTAGACATTGGCTCAAAGACAAGATCTTATGAATAATGGAAAAAACCTACTGAAGATATCCTTTCCAACCCAAAGTGTAATCCAAAACTCAATAGCGATCCTTTCACATAAAATGTTCTCTACCATGTCGCATTCTCTCAGATTCAACCTCACACTATAGCATTCTGCTAAATATTATTGAATGATTTGCTCTGATATATTGTTCTAAAACAAACACCTCTTTTCACTAATTTTCTCTTTGCTTAGCAAACTCAATTTGTTGTTGCTTTTGCAAAGCCACACCTTATTATGGTTGTAAGAAACTTTTTGGAATCTAGGAAATGACATCCTGTCCAGGTGAAATTCAGGAAATGACTTTGTCAAATCCGATTTTCAAATAGCAAGCGTTTCCTGGCTTCCATCTCAAATATTTGCATTTTCTGTGGAGTGTGCTGGCTTGATATAAATGGTGGTACACTGAATAACTACTCAAGATCTAAATATAGGTTACAATTCTTACAATTTACTGCATAAAGGTCAAACAAGCTAGCCTTGACAGCAAACACAGGCACTAAACAAAAAAAATCCGTTTGTAAGCAGTAATATATACTTAGATCAAATAAACATCTATCACAAAAAAATACGGCAACTTAAGTCAAATGACTCCATAAAAGATCAAATGTGTGGCTACTATGGCAATTGCAAACTATTTGGGGAATGTGTGGGTATAAAATGGTGCAGTCTAGTGGAGACAGACTAAACTTAGTTAGAGCCCTTTGAATCACACCCTGCATTTGTGTGACTGTCCCAGCCTTTTGGCTTAGCTGCAGTAGGAGGACAGTCTGGGTGGTTCTGAATTGCAACAGAGCTCTACCACAGTTTCCTGCAGCACAACTGTGACCACACCACTGAATCTGAAGAGCTCATGGAAAAGATACAGCTTCTATAAACCACACAGAGCCTCAAAGAGGCACTGTCAAATGGGTGGAACCAATATCAATCATATAATTAAACTCACAGTTACTGATGACCCCACCCAATGGATCTCCTTTGAAGTCAAACTCAATGTCCATGTACTTCCCCTGTGAACAAAAGAGAAATAATTAGTTTTAATGTCTGTAAACATCATCTTATAGTCCTAAAAGTAAAAAAAAAAAGTCTGAAATAAATGGGGATAGGTTTTTATTCATTCTTTTGCATAGTCTAAACAAGATATGAGGAATATGTTGCCCTCAAGTACTGAGATTACATCAAGGCCTCTAACATTGTGTTGGTGAAAGACTGCATGCAAAAAAAAAAAAACGTGTCAATACTCCGTTTAACGGCAGGATGAAATACAGGCAGAAAGGTCAATTTTGCTGATAAACTGCCATGAAAAGAAGCAGGAAAACAACAGAAACTAAGAGAAGCACAGGTAAATCCATACATAGGCCAATAATCATATTAGACTACTTAGAAGTTATTAGACTCAGCAGAGAGAAAATATCCCCCCCTTCTGTTGAGGTGAAAGAAATCTCCTTTCAATAGATATCAAATTTAAAAAAGAAACAGCGAACCTTGACTTGTTGGCCTGGTTGCTCTTTAAAACTGCCTTAATACTTGCAACCAAATCTTCCTAAACTTCTCCCACACCAGTGGTGTAATGGCCACAGCAAAGGAGAGCGAGAGTCTAGAGAGGCAAACCCTGAGTCTTTTTATTCTCCATAACTCAACTCACGCAACACAAATAAGAAGTTAAGACCAACAAAGCAGCGGTAACGACTCTAAGCACTGGGTAAATGCAGGGACGAAGGTGCTTGAGAGCAGGCACAGGACAACTGGCAATGCACAGCACTGATGGCCTGTGCTCTGGGCTTAAATAAAAGGGAGACCAAAGATCAAACAAGGAGCAGGTGTGTGTAATATGTGAGAGATTGGTACCAAGGCAGATGCCGTGATTGTGTGTGTGTGTGTGTGTGTGTCCATCCATGTGTGCACACCATGACAAATGGAAGTAATAGATGAACATTCTCATCAGGCCAGAGATGGGATGCCAAATTATACTGTGATTTTGTTTTGCACAACACAAAATGATACCAAACTGAACACTTCAGTTCTCTAAGGCATGGAAATCTCAGAGAGAATATGCTCATCTACTAGAGGAAAACGAGCATTTTGCACAAAACACAAAACTTCTATGTATCTGGCTTACTTGAAAAAGCCTAGAATCATTTGAAGACATCAAGAAAGAATCAGAAACAGCCAGCAGACTGCACTCCCTTAAAAGCATTCATAGAGCATATTCCTGCACTAATCTTACCCATTAGTTGTTTGCTTTTAGTCCTACACTTTGTATTCTTAATGTTTTTCTTTAAATATAGAATGACCAAGCTAGCATACTGCCGCAACACCCTCTCAACAATGGGGCCTCCCATTGTGATTTGACTGATACTTTACTGCTCTAGTGTCTCACCCTGTAAGTATACACATATTACAGCTTTTTATCTAGTTACAGTTGGCTAAATGCAAGATAAAAGGAAGGTAAAGCAGAAGCTAAAGAGATATGATACCTTTCAGGTCCTGATGGCTCTCCTCAGACCATCCCCACCCAGATGCACACAAACACATATACCAACTTGTTTTAAAAGGCAATTTGAGCAGTACCAAGGCCCCTATGCACTGAAATGAAATGTGTGTGATCATGAACAAACACAAGGATGGCTAGGGAGAGGAGCTTCTGCAGACACTAAAAGCACTTTTCCATCCACGAGGAACGAGAACCACTCCATTTTTCTACCTATGTTTGAACTGTTCAGTGTGTTTCCACCAAAATAAATAGTTTCCGGAACCATAAAAATTACTTCCCAGCTGGAACCAAAGAACAGCATGATGACGTGTAGGTTTGTCAAGAAAAGCAAAGCTACATGGTGAAATGGTGGCAGATTTGGCTTGGGCCATTTTTTGTGCACAAAGCAGGAGGTAATAAAGAGGTTAATATATAATAGGTAATAAACAGAGTACAGAGACACAAAAGAAAATGACTGCAAAGTCAAGCTAGACAAACGTGTAAAAACAAACTTGTGTAGCAATACAAATGATTGCAGGTAATCTACGCTCTACCATTACTACCGTTTACTCCCATGTCCACTGTGCCACACCATCCTGGTTCCAATAAAAAATGGTGCAAACGTGGGCCAGTTCCCTTGGTAGCACAGAAGTGCAAACCAGAATGGTGAGTGAACCAGAATGGTTGCTCATTGGTGGATCACACAAGACTCCTAGCAGAATACTTAGACACTTAGATATAGATCAGTATAACCAAGTTACAGCTTTACATTTACTTTCTGCTGTGTGCAGTAGCAGTAATTGCCCTGTTGTTGCTATGTGAACAGCATGGCCAAACAAGCACAGATGTTGGTAAATGGACAGCAGAACAGAACACTTAATTTATAAAAATAAAATAAAATTATATATGTGATGCTTCCAGACCACTTAGTGTACTACCAAGGACACAGACAAATAAGGACTTAGTTATAGGACATATAACTTATGTTATAGGTTATAGGTTATAACCTATAGGTAACCTTAGGTTATAGGACAGGCTTGCGTATCATAAGACTATTTTCTGGTAGTATTCCAGCTTGAAGTACACGGATTCGGGTCTATCTGAGCTACACTAGATATTTCAAGTATCCCTAAGCACTTTTGTAAGTCGCTCTGGATAAGAGCGTCTGCTAAATGCCATAAATGTAAATGTAGTGTACTACCAAGGACACAGACAAATAAGAGTCTGTTTCAAGTCAACAGGTCTTGACTTGAAACAGATCAAAGGTCTGCATGGACTTAATCTTATACAAAACATTGAGTGCAGCAGCACATCTCTCACCTTGAAAAAAAAATGAAGTGAGATGTCAGGGGAAGTGTGGAATAATGGCAACTGAATGAAGAAATTGGTTCCATTTAGGCCTGGACAATAATTTGAAATCGGTATTTAAACATGTTTCTTGCAGCAACATGTGTTTTTATTGTTGCACACTTTTTTTGTATTTTGCTGCAACTCTGAGCACTTTGTTCTTTATACTGACTTTTATATCTTCTGTTATAATCAAGTTATTTATATTGATTAAGCCTAGAGGTTTGTTGATTTGATAGGTATGTCATGTTCATTTTATGAATATAAAGGCTTTTTTAAATTCTTTATCCTGGTTGAAACACTTTTGTTTTACAAAAGAATAAGTAAAAGCCTCTGTTTTAATTTAAAATGAAAGTTATTTATATTGATAATGCCTAGAGGTTTATGTTTGGCAGGGATGTCACGTTTTTGTTTCTATATGTAGGCTATATACTAATAAGTGATCACTGATTTATTTAGACACTTTTTATTTCTAAAGCATTATATTGTTTTTGTGGGAGGAGGTTTCAAAGACTTCAATTACATTTTTAGACTGTAGTAGATACAAACTTCCATTGTAGGGATACTTGGCAGTTTTTTTGAGGCCTTCAAAGTATTTATATCGATATCGGAATTATATTGTATTGACCGAAATTAAGGAATATATCGCAATATAAATTTTGGCCATATCGTCCAGCACTAGTTCCATTAATCACTATGTGGTTACAGATGTGTCATGTTGTGGCTGGGATGAAGGTGAGAATAAACATGATAAGATTCTGGATGCTAAAAACTGAAAATATTTGTAATACTTCAGATATTCCAAAATGATGTGAATTATTATGGATACAAACATGCATTGTTAATAGAGAATTGTTGAACTACATTGTTAATAGAGAACAATGTAGTTCAACTTTAGAAAGATTAACTAACTACATGAAAATGGTAGTCTGAGAATGCCAAAATGTGAAAAAGCATGCCAAGTCTCATCTGTGCAAAATAAAGTTTTTGGTCTTGTATTCCCCTTATGCCTTGAATAAGGGTATTCACCAAAGCTTGCAAATTAAAACTTTTTTTGCAGTGTGGATGCTTTTCAGCAAGTTTGATGCCAATGGAGTAGTGCCTTCTTTTTTATTGTAAAACTCTGAAGAGGCATTGAACAGAGACATGTCCTTCTCTATACCAAGAATCTTCTCACCACAAAGGTGGGAGTGAGTGAATTAAACTATCCATACCTGAAAAACTACATCATAAACCACAACTAGTGCTCACATGGCCTTGTACAAAGTCAAACCAAAAACCCTCATGTATATCTACTGCATGAAAAATATGATTAAAATAAATTCTCATGAAAGAAGCTATAATTAATACCCAGGAAAACCAAGGTCAAGCTGAAAATGAACATGAAAACCCTGAAAAAGAGGTCAGAAAGTTCAAATAAAATGCTTTAAAAATACTCCTGAACAAGCAGAGGGGACAGGGAAAAGGTTTAGACAGAATACCTGAGTTGAGATAAAGTTGAGATGAAAGATTTTATTGCCATTTGTAGAGGTACAGGGAAGTACAGTAGAATTATTGTGGATATCTCAGCTTTATAAAAACAAAGACAATTTAGCTGCATACGTAATATATACCCAATATCTGAAAAATATATGCTACAATATAAAAAAAAAATTCCCCATATAAAATAAATTCACACTTGGATATTTCAGAGTGAGTTGTTATTACAGTGAGTTATTAAACTATTAATTTTTCTACAAAACAAACAATGAACAATGGACTGGGCGAAATATCTCTGTATGACAGACCCAGAGAGAGAGAGAGAGGGTGAGAATCAAGTACCTAGTCTGTAAGGTGTTTGAATGCTATGAAGTGTCCATTGTGTGAGTGAACTCTGATAAGGACATTAAAGCTAAAAAAAAAAAAAAAGTCTCCCTCAATCAGTCTGACAGTGGCTAGAGGAAAAAAACTGTAAGCATACTTTATGATGGTGATGCTGTCTAGCCTGTGGTGATTATATCTTGAGTTCTTTGACCTGAATAAAGAAAGAGTTTAGTAGTGCTGATCACTCAAGATGTTCTATGCTTAGCTCTTGCAGTGCTGTGTGTATAGTATGTCCATGGAGGGAAGCTCAGATTATTCTCTGCTGCAGATGAAATCATCAAGTGCTCAAAATACAAGCCACTCCTGCTGATCCTCTTGGAAACAGAGGCTATAAACCAGGCTAGACACAATTTGGATGGAAATCAGAAAATTGCCATTCTAGAATTGAGTTCTAGGAGGACATAAACAACAAAGACAGGCCTGATTAGAGGAAATATAATGGGTGGCCCATAAAATTCTGTTAAACATACAGAAATACACAAATGGAGCAGCAGAAGTGAAATTATGAGAAGAGGTACAATACCTGTTGGTACAATACCTGCCATACTGAGATGTAGTCCCTGGAAGCTTATCGTATTTGTTGATTAATTTTCTAGACTATTTGATAATTCCATAAATTGGAAGAAGTCTTTATAACAAAGTTATAACCTAGTTTTCCTCAAGGCCATCAAACCAATTGTCAGACTAATGGGGGAATAAAAATGTCGATATTACCTAATATCAACTATGAATTGGAATCATTATGAATTGTTATTCAAGTTTTCAAGTAAATGATTTACATCATTTGTAAATGACATAGGCTTCCTGTGACACAAAAGGTAAGAGAGCTATTTAGAGGCAGAATGATGGTCTGTTTCAGTTGCCATTCACTGTTAGCATGACAAGATCAAAGGTGTGCATGGACATAAATACTCAGAGGAGGGATGAAATCAGTTACTCGGCACTTTGGCTAGAAATTTACACATATACTCACAAATCGAGACGAGTTGTCATTCTTCACGGTTTTGGCATTCCCAAATGCTGCAAACGGGTTAACACCGAGTTAGTAAGAGAGCAGAACATTTTCAAAATGTCTGGTATGTACAACCTGAAAAATTTGTACAATCAAAAGGGTATATTCAGGTGTCATTTTTGTGTCATCAGTGCGATGGACAAGCAAAAGAAAACCTATAATCTGGGAATATGAAAGAACATGTTGATGCGCTTTCATTCAGCAATGGAAGCTTTTCACATCCATTTTAACCTGGCTTTTAGGATGATTAAAATGTGTTTTGTGAATTTGTGCTATGAAAAATCATCATAAACAGGTCATAATTGCGCTTTAGTGCACGTGGTTATACAGACAATGCAAAGAAACCATTATTCTGATTGGTAATCTTTAAAGCTTTGAAGGTTTGTGGAGCATCTGGTGTTTACCCATGCATTCAACTTAGGGAAACACCTAGTAATTTGTCACAGCTAACAGCAAGACTGAAACAATAAGCCATGACTTGGAAATCTTACTGTGCCCTCTATGGCCCACCTCTTCAGTCCTGGCAGTACATAGCATCTATGGAAGCAAGAGCATGGGGCAGGAAGTCTGTGACATGGGGATCATTACAGCAAGCAGCTAAACTCTCACAGATGTGGAGCTTAACTGGGCACTTCTAGCCTCATTGGCATTTCCTGTGCATGGCCTTTATGTTAAAAAACACAGCACTGTTTGCATACCAGGAATCTGAGAGCTTTGTGCTTTATTAGCAGCGAAAGGCTCACAGCTGTGACTGTGGTGAAATTAGGACAAAACAAAGGGCATGTGCATGTGTTGGAGATGCCAGTCAAATTTGTGATGAAGACAAAAATGTGGAAGCAGTCCCATGTCCATAGGTTCAGAATTTAACAGAGCAATTTGCCTTCAAGTTGAAGTGCAATAATGTGATAATGTATTCTTCATAATACTCGTACAGCTAAGGAAAATTCACTCCACCACAAATGGTAAACTGTGTATACACTCCTGCAGCTGTGATATCCCTTTGTATGTTGCTTAATTTGGGGATATTCTTCCAAAATGCACACTTCTGATTAGCCACCTACCATGCCACAGTCCTCCTTTTGAACAGCTGAACCATCCCAAAGTATTCCATGTGCTACTAGCCTTTAGAATGAATGAGTTTTGTGTCCCTTACAAATTATAGTTTTATGTACAGGTCAGTGCAATGTAAGTCTGGTACCAAAACAGAAACGGAAGAAAGATACTTGACAGGGCACCGAATTTAAATAGGACTTATGGATAAACATTTTTTTTTCAGTGCTTAGGTTACATTTGGGTATCTGTGAAATAAGACAATCCAGTCAGTTTGTTGTAGGCTGTCCAGCAAACATGAAACAAAGCACGAGTTAAAGTTTAGATTTGGCTGCCCTATAAGCCCCATTAAGGGAGTAATCAGAATAATGCCTCCCACCCATCGGAGTACATACACCCACAACTTGAGAACTAGTTTTGTAAAGGTGCATCATTCCCCCCTCCCCCCAAGTTTGTGTCCAACTGCTTTTACAACTTAGTTACACTGCATGTCACCCGAGGCAAAATTGCCCTTTGTACATGTAATGTAATTTGGTAAATGCCCATCAGTGCATACGTATGTATGTACGTCTGACTGTGATTCACCCCAAGTTTTGTCTGACAGACATATTTCTCCCAGGGTTCACACTCAACAGTTGCAATAGTACCATGAAGCAGAATTCACACCTTGCGGAAAATGGGGTAGGGCACATTAACAAGAAACGGGCACTCAAACTGGCCGTTCAAACTGGCCGTTCTCGATTTTGATCAAAACGCAAGACATCTAATTAAGAAATGTTTTAACTCATGTAAAGGGAGTATAATCTGTCCTCCTTTATACATACCCTCTAGCACAGGATTAGACTGCAGCAGCTGCTCCTTAACCTTGTTCACTTCGTGGCCTTTCCCACACACTGCAGCCACATATGACATTACCAGTTTGCTGGCCTCTGGAAAACAGAATACAGAAGAGAGGTCAGAGGTCAGTCAGCAAGATACAACAACCACACCAAAATTCCCTCTTACATCACACCTCTCTGTCTAGCTTTCCTACCCCAATCAATTCTAAATGAGGCCTTGCAACACCCTGTTGGAAGAGATAAAAATCACTGCAAAGAGCAGCACAATGCTAACTATTAGGGTTAATTGGGATCTTTAGCTACATGCAAGGACCAGATTTGAAAGAGGAACCATTTTTAAGTAAATTAACCTTCAAAAAAGACTGAAAACAGGTACCCAACACAGTTTAATAAGACGAAAAGTAAATGGACCAATCATTACAGCATGATTTACTTCAAGACCAGGTCTTATAAACCATTTAAAAAGAGCTAATCACTCCAGTGGAAAATACGTAGCCTCCACCTGCACAGTGCCCAGTAATACCTTCTGTTGCTTTGTCATAAATGACTAAACACAGAGACCAATTCTGACCCTTTCCACCCTGATGCCCTTCCTCCACTTGAATCTCACCAACTGAACATCAATCACTGCTGCAAGTGGATAAACTTTACTGTTTGTCCTATTGTTATTGTGGTGCGAGATGGTAGGTCAGAAGAGGATGCTATTTAAGGGATATGATGTACAGCACAGCTCAAACCAGTTAGTCTACTTTGCTTTCATAAAAGCAAATATATGGAATATATGTTGTTTTTTTTTAACAGTTAATCCATTTATTAAACATCGTATAATGTCTAGCAGAAGTGTTGATGCTAGACAAAACTAGAAAATAATTAATCAGCAGTTGATAATTGAGGACATTTGGTTAATTGTGGGTACTTCTAAAAGTCTGTGACAAGTCCTGAAATATTAACCCTTGTTTTTCTTAAAACCACAGATATACCACAGGGATTTTACTCAAATCTAGTTGCCATTGCCTTGGAATTCCTGGAATTTCTAAACCAATGAAATCCAATGAAACCAATGTTTACAACAACAGAAAACTAAACACGAGATAATCACAACAATTCACAGTGCTTTAAGATAGGTTAGATTTCATCATATTTAAATAAATGTTTAAATAGAGATGTATGCCAAATGTTCACTGCTCACAATGATGCAAATGCTCCAATCATTGTTTGATTCCATACTACACCATGACATGCTCGTTCTGCCTCCACATACTAGATATACTCGTTCCGCCTCCAAGACTGCAGATGATAAATTCACGACATATATTGCAACTAATTCGGTTACACTTTTCTCCTTAAACATTTTTTGTCTGCAGTAAATCAACTGGAAAGCAGCTTTTGAACCATTTAAGTTTCTAGTAGACAAGTACTCTTACCAGTCTTTCCTGCCCCACTCTCTCCTGTAATGAGGATGCACTGGTCTTTATCTTGATCGCGAAGAGATCTGTAGGCCTCATCAGACAGAGCATAGCTGGGGGAGAAAACATAGAACATAAATATACTCAGAAATACATCGAGTGAAATACACGTATTGAATGAAATGCATATACTGTATGTATGCGTGTGTGTGAGATGATGTATACATGGACACACAAATGCACACGCACAAACACTATAATGGGTATTTCATACATCAGCAGGAAAGTAGGTCTAGGACTAGAGGAGCTATACTACTTAATAATTGATTGGACTCTAATCATATAAATAAACCACCAGCAGTGTAAGAGCTTAAAGAGGAAAGAGGGAGCAGGGGACTTGTGATGGCACTAGGTACTAAGGCTATATCCCATCCCATGTCAAGACATCAGGCCTTAAATGAACCAACTCACAACTTTTGTGAACCCAACAATAATAATACTTCTAGTTATGAGCAAAATGCTACATCATTTCCCTCCTGTAAAACAGATTTAGTATAAATTAGGAGTCAAGAGCCTATTGCAATTACGTTTCATGTTGCCTTTATGACCATCAGAAAAAATAAACTGGCCAGTAACAGCTTAGTGCAATTTACATGGAAATGATAGTACAGCCTAAAGTGTGTTAAAAATTTGAAACGGAGATATTCATCAACTCATCTCTTTTCGTGTGCCTTTTCTGCAAGTAGCATAAGACATCACAGCACCCAAAAGACACATACTCTTATTACATTCTCTTCATGAATGAAACAAAACAATCATACACTGGAGATCACAATTAGAGAACAATGTACGAACACAATTTTTTCAGAAATTATGTAGTCTACATTGACCAACATATGAAGGATTTTTTTGTAAGGGGTACACCATGCCACTAGAACAGTGTTTTACAAAATAACCAGAGTATATCAACATAAAACCTTTATTGTGCAAAAAGCATGATCATAATTAGAGAACAGCAATGACTGTAGCACAGAGAAAGATTACAAATAATTTGAATGGTCAGTAATCAGTTGTTCAGTGCTGAACTAGCGAGCGATTCCAGCTGCGGTGTTGAACCGATTACCTATGGAGATTCTCCGCATTATCCTTAACTCTCTTGCATTTGTCTTTCGTGGATGACCAGCCTTCTGAATGGGAGGAATGAATTTGCGATGTTATAAAATGCAACATTCTAGAAAATCACAGACTTGGAACGACCAACTTCTCTTGCTATGGCTGATGGGGTCACCCCTTTGGCCTTCATCTAGACAACCTCCTGCTGGAGGGTTTCAGTCTCTTTGGAACAGCTGACCATTTTGGCAAAGTCAGTGAAAACTGCCAGTTAAATAGGGTTTGTCAGATAATTAAGGAAATTAGCACCACGTGCCAGATTAACACCAATAACTTGCAGGTATCTGAAAGTGTTCTCTAATTTTGATCAGTGTTCTTTTTCAATTGTATCATTTAAGTTTTTTATACTGTGCTTTAGAATGTATACAATTTATGTACGACGGTATACTTTTTTTTTTTTTTTTACTGGAAACTATTCCTGTAAACAAAGACATGGCTAATATGGTCATGGCTAATACAGCCATGATAATATACATTAATGATCACATTGCAACACTAATATATATATTTTTTTAAATCTTCAACATTAGAAATGAATCAATCCATGGAACATGCATGTTTGGTATTTGCATTTTTTTGGCTAATACAAGACAATAATTTACTATGCTGTAAAGTGAGTGTGTAAACGTCTATGTAGACATCAGAGAACAATTTAAAAATACTGAATATCACCTTTAATAAAAATTATGCCATAATACCCAAAACAATTCTTGATAAGAGCAAACCCCAAGCAACCAATGAAAGCATCAAAGCAGACTTTATGAGGCTATGGCCTGAGGTCTCCAAATCTGAGGATAAGGAAGGGTGGTGTGTTTGGGGTGTTTGACACACCCCTCAGTACACAGCCTACTGGACAGTGAGCTGTAATTTCAACTTCCCAAAGTCAGTAGTGTAGTCCAAAACACATCATGAGGCAAAAAAAAAAAAAAAAAGACCATGTAGCCCATAAACTCTGAAAAACAGAAGAGTTAGAAGATCTAAAGAGAAACCTTAAGGATACATAATCTTCCATTAATGAGCTCTTGGTATTTATAGAGGGGACTTCTTGGCAACTCGCAGGACCATTAGGGCCAAACACACGGGTCCTTACACATTTCAGGTGGCGAAAAATATCAGTTGTTTTCTATTTTTGTTAAACAGGCTGTGTTTATGCTAATATGCATGAATACATACTTTTGTGTAGCTGAACATGCAGCTAACAAGAATATTTAACATGACGTTTCAAGTGTGGAAGGTCTGAAGCATCTGTATCTAAATATGTAGGACAGTACATAACTGATTAGACGGGAATAGATCGTGTGGTTCCATCCAGCAGAGTTGTCCTTTAATGCAGAGGATGAAAAATCCCCCTATAACTTGTTTTATTGGAACAAAGATTTTCTGTTTATCTTAAATCACAAAAATTAGGTTTAGAAAATAGGGATGGTTACTTTAAAAGCTGGTGCTTTTAAGGGGACCAACCAAATTATGTTGGCACTACCACATACCAGTTCAGGTCAATTGATGGCATATTTCAGTTCAAGAGCAACACAGTCATGGTGAGCAGAAAATGGTCTCAAGCATGGTTACATACTTCAAAACAATCTCTCTCTTTCTTAATGCAAAATGCCAATCTTGCCATGGCCTGAAAGCCAGGTCCCCTGCAACAGCTGTCACTAAATTTAGTAGCATGCTTGCAAAACACTGCTAAAATAACATGCCTGCATACTATAGCAGTAAAAAAAATGAGCATTATATGATCATTACAGTATGTCCGAAGCCTAAGTATGTGTGTATAATTTAGTTGTTAAAATCAGTTGTTTGAGACGTGAAGCATTTCTTTTTTGAACTGGTGCGTTACAGAGTACATTATATATTTATTACAGAGTACAGCTATGACTGCTTTTGTTGACATGTTCTGTATAACCCATTGTTGTACCTTGCTGTGAACTACCCAGTCAGAGCAATTAAATGTGCACTTCTCCAATAAGCCCACCAAAAACATCGAGTACATGCCGTTTATGTGGATATATTACAATATGCAAACACTGAGACAGTGATGACATCACCACCAGTGGCTGACAGTGACCAAAGCAGCTCTGCCATAACGTCAACAAGAGAGTAGAGTCTGGCTGTTGTGTTTTTTTCCGTCATTGTTAAGTTTCTCCAGTCCATATTTTTGCTTTTCCTTGAATTTGATCTGTTGGCTAGTCTATGTGATTTGATGTCATCTCCTTGGGATAATGAAAAGAGCTCTGAAGGTGCACTTCCCCAGCCTACATGGAGTTCTTTCGTATCTTGATTTGCATTTGCTGCTGTTTGTTCTGATTTCCAGTGGTTTCTTGTAATTCAGACTCTTGGATAGGTCCGGCATCATTGGGGCAAACCAATCGTCCCACAAGTGAGAAACATATGACTTGACTAGGTCATAATAGAGTATGAGGTAACATATCTATGCAAATTCATATTTAACAACATTTAAACATTGTTCTGCATAATTTAAACATATTGGTAAGGCTCATTTATCTTTTTAAGTGTCCAAGTGTTCTCCTAGGTCAGTACTATCAAACCCAAATAATAAAAAAAAAAAGACAGACAAAGGGAAAATTCAGGACATAGCGGTGTAGTAAACATGCACATATCTTAGCCATAATCAAGCCAATCAAAGATGTATGCATTACCTGCTGCGGATGACAACAGCTAAACAGTTTTCACAAAAATACTGGAACGGAATACTACACATTTATTGAATGTATTTACTGAACTGAATCAATATACATAACGGTTCATGTGCACCGAATGCTAAGATTTTCAGTAAAGATACAGCAGTCAGTAAAGCAGTTAGATTTGAAAGGTATATTCTCAGAGGTTGTAGATAAATTAGAAATTACTTTCAAACTCTGGAAATCCCTAAAACAGCTTGGTTATATTAAACGGCTAAGAACAAAATGGAGCAATATCAGTTTACAATCTGAAAATAAGGCTACATTATATGATAGGTGCTAACTGCCATTGGATAAGATGCCTGGTTGGTTGTATGGTGACAGTTACGTCTATTATAAATAATGAGTTACAGTAGATGACTTTTCTGTTAAACACATGACTGAGGAAGATGTGCTTGGGATGCTTAAGAACATACTGTTCAAAAGCATCTGGGTCTTGAGAATATTCCAGCTATACTCATAATAGATGCTACATAGGGTCATTTCCCCATGCATTAGAAATAATATAAATTTGTCAGTTCAACACTTATTTTAATCAGTTCAAAGATACAAGCGTGATTCCTCTTTATAAAAAAGGTAGAAAACTAACTGAAGAAAATAACAGGCCTGTATTGAGTACTTTTTTTGTATTTTGAGTCAAAAATCATTGACCAGTGAAATAAAACATGATTTTTTTTCCCCAAATATATTTTCAAAATCTTATTTGTAACTTGCAATCTGGAATTTATCACTGTTAATGTAGTGTGTGGGATATGGTAATGCAGGAGTTGCAGATGGCCTTTGATACAGTTGACCATGACATTTTGTTGACGGTTAAAAGCTTCTGATTTCAATGATTACTGTAAAATTGTTGGCTTCATATTTGAAAGAATGGAAACAGGTCTTAGAGGTTCTCTTTCTTTGCCTAGACCGATTAGTTGTAGGGCTCTCCATTGAACCATGTTGGGTGCACTGTTTTTGCATTGTTATTTTCCCATAAAGATAAGTGTGTTGTAGACTGTATATTAAGTAAAGAACCTATTAGGTTGTCCTTTCACTTACGGGAACTTTTTTTTTTTTTGGTGCAAGGATAAAATCTACCACCACTCTGGTTCCACCCTGGTCATGGAACAATGCATGGGAGTTTGCCGACCAGTCCACATGTGCATTCAAATGCATCCCTCAGGAGAACCTGTTTGGGGTGCCCTGGGAGTACAGGGTACAAGGCTTGCTGCTATGGGCCATTCAGTCCCTGTACAAACGGAGCAGGAGTTTGGTTCGCATGGCTGGCAATAAGTTAGAATGTAACTTAAGGACAGAATTTCTCGGCGCAGCCAAGTGGTTAAGAGAGTATATTGCGGTGACCTCAGGATTTCATGTCTTTTTTTTTTTTTGCGGACGATGTGGTATGTGGCTTTTTTTGTGGATGATTATGCTACATCATGCCAGGACCTCCAGAACCTCTCTGGGTCTGTTTGCAGCCAAGTGTGAAGCAGCTGGGATGAAAATCACCACCTCAAAATCTGAGACCATGGCACTCAGTCGGAAAAGGGTGGAATGCCCTCTCTGGGTTAGGAATGAAGCGGAGTTCAAATATCTCAAGATTTTGTTCACAGGTGAGGAAAGGATGGAGAGAGACGTTGACAAGCAGATTGCCATAGTGTCTGCAGTGCTGCGGACCCTGTACCAATCCATTATGGTTAAGAGAGAGCTCAGCCAAAAGGCAAAGCTCTGAATTTACTGGTCAATGTACGTTCCAACTCTCACCTATTGCCATGAGCTCTAGGCAGTGACCAAAAGGAAGAGATTGCACATACAAGCACCTGAAATGAGCTTTCTTCACAGGGTGGCCGGACTCTCCCTTAGAGATAGGGTAAGGAGTTCGGCAATCCTGGATTGTTCCTGTGCCGAAGACGTCACGACCGAGTGACATCAAGGACTACAGGCCAGTGGCACTGACGTCCCACATCATGAAGACCATGGAAAGACTCGTCCTGGATCTGCTCCGGCCCATGGTCCAGCCACTTCTGGACCCCCTCCAGTTCGCCTACCAGCCTCGTCTGGGTGTGGAGGACGCCATCATCTATCTGCTCAACCGAGTCTACGCTCACCTGGATAAACCTGCCAGCACTGTGAGAGTCATGTTTTTTTACTTCTCCAGTGCATTTAACACCATTCAGCCTGCTCTCCTGAGTGACAAGCTGAAAGCGATGCAGGTACACGCCCCACTTGTGTCCTGGATTGTTGACTACCTGACTGGCAGACCATAGTATATATGACTGCAGCACTGTGTGTCTGACAGACTGGTCAGCAACACTGGAGCCCCACAGGGAACTGTTCTCTCTCCCTTCCTCTCCACTCTCTAGACTAGACTTTAACTACTGCACAGAGACCTGCCACCTTCAGAAGTTTTCTGATGACTCTGCAGTAGTTGGATGCATCAGTGGAGGTGATGAGGATGAGTACAGGAAGACAGTGAATGACTGTCACATGGTGCGAGCTGAACCATCTGCAGCTCAATGTGACAAAGACGAAGGAACTGGCGGTGGACCTGAGGAGGACAGAGCAGAGGAGCCCTGTGTCCATCAGGGGGGGTCAATGTGGACACGGTAGAGCACTACAAATATCTGGGAGTTCACATTGACAAACTGGACTGGACTAAGAACACTGATGCCCTCTACAAGAAGGGCAAGAGTCGCCTCTATTTTCTGAAACGCTTGAGGTCTTACAACATTTGCAGGACTATGCTGAGGATCTTTTATGAGTCTGTGGTGGCGAGTGCTATCCTGTATAAGATAAAATAATCCTTTATTAGTCCCACAATGGGGAAATTTCCAGATTACAGCAGCATAAAAAGAGAGGATACAGAGTAAGGAGTAATATACAGAAATAAACAGAAAACTGAAAACAAAACCAGACACTGCGAAATAAATAAAAGATAAAAAGAAATTTACTACATACATACAAAATCTACACAATTTAACAAAATTTACAGAGTGATTGCATTTATGACTAATTACACTTTTATAAAGGGGGGGGGGGGCTGTTAGGAGCTGTGTTGATTGTAAAGTCTCACAGCTGAAGGA
>JAOXYF010000007.1:29022556-29058060 GCA_028565775.1 Sternarchorhynchus goeldii
ACCCATACAATTGTAAAGCTGCTTTGTGACAACATGTGTTGTAAAAAGCGCTATATAAATAAAATTTGACTTGACTTAATTTTCCTAGACATACTGTCCATATGACAAACTTTAACTTGACATTACTCCACTCATCCTTCTAGGTGGGTGATCGTATGATCTTCCTCTTACTTGTGCCTTTCACCAGAAGCACTGGAAGGTATGGCGCAGTTGCTTCCAGGATCATGTGCTTTTGGACCAACATAGATGTCATTTCTGGAATATGTTGGGAGTCACTTCTCCAGATTAATACATCAAAGCAATGGCTCCCAAGAACCCAGAGTGAGGATTCTGTACCTGTTGAAGTTCCCTTTCTCCCCTTTTCATATTGCTATGGATTTTGAGTGAAGGCCTTTATGGGTTATGAAGAGTTGAATTTGAATTTAAGAATCTTGAATTTGGTAGCTACAACTCTTTTTTTGGCCAGCACATTGTGTCTACTGGGTGTCTGATGACTGGCAGGTGTTTAATGCTTTGACTGTAGTATTCGCTGCCTTCTGTCTTCGTAATTATGCCTATACAGAACTTCAGTGGGGGCAGTCCATGTCATTGATATATTTAACACTTTATGATCACTTGTGCACTTCTGGTTGGCTTGTGGAGTTATTTAGGTTTCCACACCCACAATCCTGAGTCATCTAGTCTGGACAGCATGGTTTAGACTCCATGTGGAAAGGAGCAGGTTCAGCAAAGCCGACCATGATCAAAAACCCCTTATACAAATATAAAATGAAAAATATAAAAACTAGCTTCCTCCACAAATCACACCCACACACACACACCCACCCACACACACCCACACCCTTTGCCCTCCTCCCTCCAAAATGTTGACTCTCATTTTGTTTACTGTTGACATTCCAAAAAGGATATTCCAGACAGTGCGCAATCATGGGATTTAATGGGCTACTTTTTTGGCTTTCATGTACACATTTTATGTAAAAAAAATTTTTGAGACTCAACTGGTTCCAATAACCAGCTGCTATTTGCATGGTTTGACTGTACTCTCTCTAGACCTAGTTGTATTGGGTAGCAGGTGTGCACAAGCCCTGAACACACTAATCCCCAATGGGATGAAGAGGAAGCTTTATGATTACATATGAGCATTAAAAGTGATTTAGATTCACTGTGCCTGCTCAGTCTAATGCATGTGTATGAGGAAGTACAATCAAAGAGAACATTCAGGTAGAAAATGTTACAATGGAAAACTGTCAGAATTCAGGTGCTACAACAGTTGCAAATGCCCTCTTCTTTGTCCTCTTGATCTGTTCAATTACTTTTCTTAGTATCATAAAGGTCATGATAGTGGTCTTCGGCTTGCCCCAGTAAACCCTCCAGCTATGTTGTCAAGAGCTTCAAGCTCAGGAAGTGGCCAGAGAAAAAAAAATTTCCACAAGAGTAAACCTGATAAAAATGACATCTAAATGGACTCGAAGACTGGCTATTGGTGTAATTTGTCACCTTCAAGCAACAACTGCAGCTATCCTGGTACCATATGTATTGGCTCTGCCTTTTCTCTTGATTACATCATCAACATTGAGAAAGGAATATTTCCATCTGAGCTGCTCAGTATCTCCACAGTTATTCAACCAGAACCAAGAGGCAAAGGTTTGAGTGCCTAGAGTCATCTCTGACATCATATCTCATTGGACAGCTACCACCTGCTTCAAGCTGGGCAAGTCCTGAATCTGGTAATATCTATACTCCACGACACTGCTAGGAGACTTTAATGCCAGCATTGGAATAGTGCTAGCCATGGTCTTATGAAGGCACCCGCATTCACACCATCATCATCAGTTAGATTTCAATCACCAGGCATTCCGATCTTGGGAGCATCCTCCACACTCACAGCAACCACAGAGCAGCAGACTTTGACACAGACCACTTCCTCATGGCTTGCATGGTGAGGTGTGCACCCCTGAAGCTTTACCAGTCCAAGCAAAACAGTAGGCCACGCTTCAACATCTGCTGCACATTCATCTCATTCAGCACAGCAATTTGATAGCCACCTTTTTAGCCCAGCCCTGCTCAGACTGTTTAAAAGTCTGACCTTTGTGATGCTATCTACAGCTCACTCATTATAGTTGGGAATACAGGAACACCGACTAGTATGATCTGAGCTACAGGGAGATGGAACCTGTTACTGAAGCCAAAAGCATTAATCCTCTCCAATATTATCTACATACCCCTCCAGTATGCCTTTATAGACTGGACCAAGAATGTCTATCTACAAGACTTGTTATTTGCAGACGACACAGGTTTTATCCCATACGGAGGCTCAATTGTACTCTTTCAACTACCTTGGCTCCACAACATTCAGCTTCCTGTCCCTAGATGCAGGGAGTAGAAACCAGATTTCCAGTTGGGATGCTCCACTACAGCAGTAAGACCTGGGTCACATATCCTACCCAAAAGAAGAGTCTAAAACAATCTGTGCTTCCAGTGGCTATGACTAAAAATGGAGAAAAAAAATCAGGGCAAAATTACACCTCCCACAAAAATCAAGCTTGAATGAACAAACAAATCCATAAACTAAATGAAATCTATTGCAACCCATATTGGGGGGCATGCACATGTAAAGAGGAGCTGGGCGTGTTTTTTTTGTTTGTTTGTTTGGTTTTTTTTATTAAAAAGTAAAATTCTTGGGTGTTCACTAAAGTTGTGCTCTTGGCACACGCAATGATGGGCACATTTTATCCGTCGTACAAAGAAGAAGAAATCTCAGGACAGAAGTTGAGAACATTTTGGATTAAACTATGAAAATCGCACTCACATGGGTAGTTTTAACATTAACATTAGGCATCTTGCTAGCCAACCAGCTTGGTTGCTTGCTTAACATACTAGCTAATTCACCAAGTCGAGTATCACCCAGAGAGCCAACATGTGTCCAATTCAGATGTTCCAGTATAACTGATTTGCTTTCATGCATGGCAAGGACAGCTTTGCAAAGGATCCAGTTTACAACTTTTGTTAAGGGTGAAATGATCCCCATGATAGAGGATTTTGGTCATGAAGATACTGCCATTGCACTACTATTCACTTCACCATAAAATCTTACATGTCAGAGAGTTTTCATAGTCAGAAAAATACGTGCAGCGACCTCACCAACTGACAGTGAAAATATCAAACCATGAATATAGAATGGTTGGAAAAAAGGCTACAACCGTTAAATTAACTTGCCTCTCAAGGAATGCATTTTTTTTTTTTTTATGTTGACCATGTTACTGCATCGTCAGCCTTTGAAAGAGGCAGTTTTATATGGTAAAATAAGTTCTTTGTCAATGAGCATCAGAGATTGGTTCATTTTCTATCCATCACCCAGTATGTCACATTCATTCATCTGCTCTGGTTTATGTATATTCACCATTTGCTAATGCCCTCTGTGGGTCCCGATTACTCTCTGTTGTCAGAAAACATGTTAAAGATAGCATTTGCTGAGCTGTCCACCACTCTCACCACACGGAATCTGATTTGGAATCTGATCACCTAGTGTACAGTGACATTTTCATCTTTGACCTATAACCTGTGAAACTACAGTGCATTCAGGTCAAGTTTAGTCTATGCTCCAGTAGAGAAATTTGGCCTTTTGATAGCTCAAATTTCTAGGTTTCTAACAAAATCAAATTTATGCAAATTCTGACACTGAATCCTCTCATATATTTCAATATGTTTACAGTTGCCTTAAGAGAACACAACATCCTTGATAATGCCACTGGTTATTTTTACACTCATATGGGTAATAATGCATGCTTTGCTTGTAATTGTTTTATAGGTAGAGTAAAATTCAAAGCAAGACAATTTCATTACTTTTCCTCTTTTATAGAGAGATCAGCTACACAAAGGTACAATCCAGATGGTATAACTAGAAGAGAACAATTAATTCATAAAGTGCTTGCAAAAAAGTTATGAAGAGAATGGCAATGATTTTCACAGAAGGTCCAATTACACAGATCTTAACCTAGGTCTCAAACATTTTTAAATTACACCCTCCTTCGGAGAACAGCAAAAATCCATCAGGCAATCCAGTCACTCTCACTGTTTCCACACTGCACAAAAAACAAACATTAAAGGCTCTACTGGGTTGACATCTCTGCAGCCATAATTAATAACCCTCACTCAGTTGGTTAAGAATGGTATTATCATGCTATTAAAAATAATTTGTTGATCAGGTTTGATGTCACCTGGTATTACAAAGTTGAAGAATCTTAGATTCCATGAAGCAAATAACACACTAAAGCAGAAAGGTGCAGTCTTCCACTTATCTACAAATAATGACATTGAAAATATTGACTACCCAAAGATCTCCATCAGAACACGTCCATCTACTAGTTCAAACCCATATGGATTTTTTGCCTACTCTTTCAGATTACTATTTGTACCTTTGTCATGACTATAAATTCTGTTTTGCTTTGGGTAAGCAAATCATAAATACTATAAACATCACCTGGTAAAGGAGAATTAGACATTAAAGAAATACTTATCTGCTTTTAAACAAAATTGTTTAGAATCAATGTTATATTTATCTGGCAAACTATATGGATAAACAGACAAGATCAATATTCACAGTGAAATTTGTCTAAGAAGCATAAAATTAAAAAAGCTGATAGAGCTGAAACACAACACTGCTTCAAATATGCCTAATAAAATGCAACTAGAACAGGCTGACCAAACATAGTTAAGTCAAAATAATTTCTTCAAAGTATAAAACCTTGTAGAATGTAATAATGCACTGGGGTATGCACAATCAGTCCTTTCCTCCAGTACTGCTAATGGACCTGTGGCTCATTGTGCCTGCTCACTCTAATACTCAGACCAAGCAGGTCTGCAAATCCAAACCTTTCCTTACAGTTCCAGAGCAATATAACATCATAATGGACAAAACTTAGATTTTTGGCTCTGGTTGACAGAGACATAGCCTAAACCTTGACTTCAGACAAACAGAGGAGTAAGGCTAGAATACATGAATAAGACTGGGACGGAACACATGAATAAGATGGGTCACCAGAAAACAATCCAAGTCAGAGGAAATCAGCAGCAGAGATCTAGCTAAAGGCATAAATGTTGCTTGGTTTTACAGTGTGTGGCATTTTTGGCATAGAGCCACTGTTCTTTCAGTGTGCCAGTGTGCGTTTGCAGATGTCTGTGGTAAATCCAGCATCCAATTTGGCAGCACTCTAGAGAGACACATGACCAATAGATGGAGCATGGCCAAAGATGTTCGCCCTACCCAATAAGATCCCAGTATTCTTCATGTGGCATGGAGAGCAGAAAGGCTCACACATTTGATGTTGTTAATCAAATGTAGCGTTGACTTTATATATAAAGTGTTCCTTCTGTTATAGCATACATTTCACAGTCTGAAGAACAGAAAAGCTAGGATCAGCTGAGAAAAGACAACTACCTATTACAATGAAACATCATAAATCAAAAGAACAAGTTTGTTAAAAGCTCTATATTATTTTATGAAAGCTTGACATGGTCAGACATGCCCTATATATTTGCACAAATTTGCATTGTTCTTAATTATTGAAAATGACACCAGTTAGTACAATCTTCAAGTGGTCCTTGCTAAGCTCTTTTCTAGCCAAAAATGCACTCAAGCACTACAAAAATCCCTTATGTCCAAGTTAACAAACAAATTTTTAGACATATGCCACTCAAGATAAAAATTGAAACGAGCACAATAAAGCATTTGACATGTCACTCAGAGCAAGGGATAAAGATGCATCTTGACAAATAGTGACCTGATGTAGTCTAATTGTCTGACTCAGTATACTTGAACAGACTTAACAAAAAGCACGCTGGACTTACATGTGTGGGCTGAGTTCGTAGAAGTTTCTGTTGCGATACTCTTCTACCTTGTCTGCTGTGTAGATGGGGAGTGACCTGTAGGGGTTCATGGAGATCACCACACTTCCAATGTATGTCTGTAAAAAAATGGAAATGGAAAAAGGGAAAATTATAGAGGAAATCAAAAAGGGAAACGGGTTGCTCGGTTGCAGGTGGGTAGAGCCACACCTGCTGAGATGGGTCAAGACTCGGCAGCAAGATGACACTAGGGGTAGATTTACCTCTGCAGAAAGAGAGAATAGATTATTAGGTATGTTGAAATATTATAGTATGTAATGTTCAAGGAAGGACTAGCTATGTAGCATAGCTAAAAGCCAGAAGGAAACACAGACATCAGCACTCTGCCACTCTCGGTTAACAAACATTTGAGCTAAGCAGATGTGATGGATCATAATGCATCAACAGTTCACATAGGTACTGTGGGAAACAGCAAGTAAAAGGTAAATTAGTTACCCAATTATGACCATGCAACAACTGTGCAATGCCCAATAAGAGGTTCACATCACCAAGCTTTCAAATCTAGTTCAGCTCCCAATATCAGACACTAATTTAATGGTCTCACACACACACACAGTCCAACAGCTTTGAGATCAAGACGGTTATACTGTGATAAGTGGGACTCTGCATCCATCAACACCTTTCAGTTGTGAATTCTTGGGGCATTGCTCTGACCTGCAGGAGATCAAAAGCAGAGCACACGAGAACACACAAGAAAAATGTGTGGAATCCCAGGAGGCATTCACGTGACCAGCAGAGCTACGATTAGCTGTGAGGGCTGTGGTGTCAGACTGATGTTTCAGGTTCAAAAACAGAACAATGGCAACTAGTTACCCCTGATAACCCTAACACTAGAAATAATTATCTGACTTGAAGTCCAATGCATGAGAATTAAGCCTGAAATGGCTTAAATTCAAGATAAGAGCTAATGTAATAATGAATAAATAAATAAATAAATAAAAACCTGCACAGCAACCGTCATCTTTATTTATAAAGCACTTTTCCTAATGAGATTTAAATAGAAAGAATTCACACCATGTTAATCTTGATGTTACTATGGATCCCTGTCTCTCAACTGAAACTCATGTAAATAACATTTCTCGGACAGCCTTTTCCTACATCAGAAATATTACAAAGGTTGGGAAAAGACTATGATGCACAAAATCTACTCCAAGAATATATTCCTGCAGAATGTATTAATGCATAAATAAGATCAAGTTAGTTTGAAATGCAGCAGCCAGAGTTCTGTTTGATCATTTTACTTCCATCTTAGCTACACTGCATTGGTAGTAAATGTTCGAATTGATTATAAAATTCTTCTAGTGACCTTACAAAGCACTGAACAGTTTGTCCCACAGTACCTATGTGAACTGTTGATGCATTATGATCCATCACATCAGCTTAGCTTAAATGTTTGTTAACCGAGAGTAGCAGAGTGCTGATGTCTGTGTTTCCTTCTGGCTTTTAGCTATGCTACATAGCTAGTCCTTCCTTGAACATTACATACTATAATATTTCAACATACCTAATAATCTATTCTCTCTTTCTGCAGAGGTAAATCTACCCCTAGTGTCATCTTGCTGCCGAGTCTCGACCCATCTCAGCAGGTGTGGCTCTACTCACCTGCAACCGAGCAACCCACTTCTCCACTGTTGTGGGCAGCTGTTCCTGGGTTGTTCATGCCCTGGTGGGTTTCATACACATTTGCACCAGTGTCAACTAGAGGAGAATGGGTGTCCCCCTTTGAGGCTTGGTTCCTCTCAACATTTCTTCTTCATGGTCTTACTTTTATTTCATATTAAATCAAACACTAAAGAGCTAGCTAGCTAAGTATATCTTTAGTCTGGAACTAAAAACACCTATAGAACTCTGGCACACTATTCCAGAGTTTAGGAGCTAGATAAGGAAAAGTTTCTGTTATGTGAGTAATCATAGAAATTAATGTTAGGTCCATATGACTGAAATTATTACAATGGTCTCATTTCAAGAGGTCCGTAATGCCTTATTTTACTATGAAGAAACTATGTAATTTGCCTTTGATATTTTAATTTACATAATTCTACTAGCAGAGTCAACAGGTTTAGCACTGTTTAGCCTGTAATACCACTTTCAATTATGTGTTGCATAAGTTAAAGAGCCAGGCCTCTGCCATAGCAACACAGTCCACGCCCTATTGTTGAGTGGACATGGTTGGTATGAGGAAGACTTTACAAATAGAAGGACAAAACTACACAGAACACTGAATGTAGAAACACGGACAGGACCCATTGTCTAATGCTACCTGATACATGTGAGGCACTCAATAACATAACTACAGCTCTGTGTACTCCTATTCTTAGACAGAATTAAACACATATACCAAAACCTCCTTCACACAAAGACAGGTAGTATCATTTCATTCTGTGCAGGTTTTGTGCTCAAGTTTAGATTTAAATATGCATGTTGGTCTCTCCCTCTCTTTGTAGGAAGGCGCTAAAGCTCACAATAGTACCGATTCCCTACTGTTGTGAGTATTCGCTCTTTATTACAAAGAGGAAGATAAAGACTAGTATTGCATATTTAAATCTAAACTGAAGCACATATAAATTGAGCCACTGCTTGTAGAAGATGTGATGATTTTAGGGTTGGTTATTTTAAAAACAAGCAATGATGCAAGAGGTCATTTTTTTATATATACATATATAAATACACTATATTGCAAAAGTATTCGTTCACCTTCCTTGACTCACATATGAGCTTAAGCGACATCCCATTCCTAATCCAAAGGGTTCAATATGACGTTGGTCCACCCTTTGCAGCTAGAACAGCTTCAACTCTTCTGGGAAAGCTGCCCACAAGTTTTAGGAGTATATTTATGGGGATTTTTGACCATTCTTCCAGAAGCGCATTTGTGATGTTGGACGAGAAGGCCTGGCTCTCAGTCTCCGCTCTAATTCATCCCAAAGGTGTTCTGCCGGGTTGAGGTCAGGACTCTGTGCAGGCCAGTCAAGTTCAACCACACCAGACTCTGCCATCCATGTCTTTATGGACCTTGCTTTGTGCACTGGTGCACAGTCATTTGGATGGGTGAGCAAATACTTTTGGCAATATAGTGTATATGAAGATTGCCATGATCACTAGTCAAAAGTATGTGGATACCTGACAGTTACATCTATATCATCTTATTGAACATCCTGTTGCAAAAACACAGGTGTAAATATGGGGCTTCACTGGTACCTAAATCCTAAAACAGCCCCCCCCCCCCATGGTTATCTTGTTTAAGGATGGATGGATGGAGTACCATGTAGTGACATACAAAACAACCTGCTTTAGTCTACTAAAAAACTAAAGCTTGAGAGAAAATTCACCTTTCATTAGGACAGTGATGCAAAGCTAAAGGTCAAAGCAACACAAGATTACACGACAAACGGGTGAATATGCCAAATCAAAACCACATCTCAATTCAGTGAAGAACCTGGGACAATATTTAAAAATTGTGGTCCACAAGATGGATGGATGGGCTCTTTTGAGTCTGAATGAATGGGACATGTGGAGTGGGAAAAATGACAACAATGAAAGAATGCTAATTTACTTCCTTTCCTCTCTACTGTTCTCTTAGCATAGCACACAGTCTAAATAAACAGCAAATGGGACAAGAGTTAAACTTGGAGATACGAGATATGATGTGGAATACTGGAAGGGTGAAACAATGGCAACATGCAGACATTTGACTTCAAGAGAACAGAATATTAGTAGAGATTAGTCTAATGCCACTTAAAAATCTGGTGCTTAATCAGTGGTAAACCCAGTAAAAGGCTGATTAAAATGGTTAATGAGTTCTACCTGCAAACAACTGTGGTCCTTAGTGTTGATATGATTGGTAAGTATTTTAAAGGACTCACATAGATCTCATTGTGGTTGAAGCGCTTCCGTAGGTTGTCGATGAAGGTTTCCTCTGACAACGGTTCAAGAAGGACCATGTCACCCACCCCTATCATGTTGTCAAGAAGTGATGTCTTCACCTCCATTTTGGACATAATCCCCCCACTGCACAGACAAAAAGAAATGCACTGGATATTTATCTATACAAGGCACACAGATGCAGACATTTACAGACCCAGTTAATTACAGCATATTCACAGAATGTAAACGTATAACTCATTTATAGAGGCAACGACCTTAGAGGCATATGGGTTCTAAACAAGGCCAGTGCAAATAAACTCATAGAACATGTTTGCACAGCAGTATTTTGGACCACATGAGCCTTTTCATACAACCAGTCAGTCTAAGTTCAGTTCAGAACACCATGGACTTCAAAAATTCCACAGAGAATTATGTAACAAGGCAGCCCTGCCCTTGTCTCTTCCTGGACATTTATTTTTTTAGGGGTTTTGAAATGAATACACATTTTAGCTCATATGAAGGGTCAATCACATAACTAAATTGTAATCTAAATCTGCAAAAGATACATGATAAGAAATATACTGGATAAGAATAAACAAAAATACAGAATTAACTAGCCTAAACAAATGTTAAAGGAAAACAATAAAATTATATTCTCTGACTCTACCTAAACTAAACCAAACGAAAAGCCAGAAAAAGATCTCAGCCCTTTGCTTCCTGAAGGTGATAACCTGCATCATAATTCAACAAACTGTTTGTACATGAAGACAACATTCAATATGATCCTTTGCAGTCACATAATAAGTTGAACAAAAAACAGAAATCACAAGGGCACATACATGCTAAGACATAATGCAGATATTACTGGATGTAGCAATTTTCCACTTTCTTCCCCAGTCTTATTTGGCCACAAATCCTAACACTATAGTACAGGCAGGAAGTAGGCCCAGCTCCATACAAAGCCTTGATAGGCAGCTTTTCCAAGTTGCATTGTCTCCACAAATCAATGAATATGGAGGATTAGCAGTAGTTCTGATAATAGGAAGCCTAGGGTTTGGGGGCTTGCTGCCAACTGCTGCTGTCAAAGTGCTCGCCAGCTATGAACAACCTGTTGTCAACATTCAGAATTACTTTTACACAATGGCCCTTACCTTAATATATTATGTGCATTGAAAACAGTTAAGCAGAGAATCAGCTGTGGGGTGCTCAATTTTCCTAGCAGTCTAGCTGAACTGCTCTGCCACTACCAAGCTTCTAAACTCTTTCCCAGAGCAAGTTTCAAAAACACAATATTGGAAAATGAGAAAGAAAATACACAGAAAAATGTCAGAGAATGGCTAACAGTGCCAAGACTTCTTTAAAAGCTCAGATTCTCAATACATTACACAAAAATAGAAATCAAAGAGAAAAAGCAAATCTAGTCTTAAATAGAACATATACAGTTTATATTCTCTAGAACATTGCAACATCATTGAAAATGAGGTGCATGAAAACTGAAAACTACATCTGCCTCTTTCTCCATACATCTCCTGGTACTTTGTTGATTTTGTCATATGCAATTAATTATTCTGAACACATCTCAGTTATTTCTTCTGAATGCTCAAAGATCAACAGAAAGTAGGCAAATTAGTGAATGCTAGTGTAAGCAATCTGAAAGATGAATGAAACTTCTCGTTTATTATAGTACACGTGCAAATTTTCCATCAAGATAATTATTTAACTAGGTGATTTTTTCTTAATTATGGTATGGAAACGATAACCTGGCAGAAGTCAACATACATAGCGAAGTGGGATTACCCAGTAGCCTGGCCAACAAAATGACCAGGATCCCGGTCAATCCCTGCTGCTGGGTGGTCCCTGCCCTAAAACCACATGCAGTAAATCAAATACTGCATTGCAAATTTAGCATACACTATATTTAGGTATGGTACAAAGAATAAAAGTGAAAAAAGTGTGTCTAATTAAATGTCAACCATATCTCATCTCAGCAACCATATCTTAGCAAACAGTTGCCTGGCAAATCTACTACTCGTTCTAATGTAGCAAACCCTAGATTAAAGTGCCAGTCAGACTGTTTAGCAGTTTGCTGGTAGTTGTGATTGCAAATGGATTCAAATGGAGTGGAAAAACTTTAGCCACAATGTCTGCCCAGTGATCTGAAAGACTACAATGTGAGCATTTCCTGCTGCCAGGGTAATCTCTCAGAGCTTGAACTTCCCACTATCCCATGGGTTTTTGACTCTGCAGAATTAAATGTGTGGGAGGCCACATCACTGTACATGGGAAATGTATTTGGATATTATTACTGAAATATTGCTAGAAATTACAATTACTACATACTTCATTTTCATTAATATTCTAAAAATTACTTCTTTTAATGAGTATGTAGCTATAAGGCCTGGACTGACTGATCAGAAAGACTGGAAAATATTGCAATTTTATATTTATAAAGCACCCCCATATTTATCCCTATTGTTCATTTGGATGCTGTAGAATAAAGCTAGGCACCATAATCTTGGCCACTCCTGCAACCTAATAATAAGATAATGTTTACAGCAATTCCCAGCGCACCATGTGCCCGTGAATTACTGATGAATCAGTTTCCCTGCAGAGGTAATACATCATGTGCCACCCCTCCTTAGCATCTCTGAAAAACAGGATTAAGCACAACCTCCTCCTCATAGGTTTTCAGAACACTCCCAAACAAATAAATATCCTTAAAAACTAGAGTTAACATGCATGCAGTAAGTCAAGAGAGGGTGATTCACCAACATACATTTTTGTACCATATCTGGTGCATGTTTCCCCAACAGCATGGTCAGCTATAGTTCTTAAAATAATAATTTTAAAAAACATTCAGCGACATGGGGCTTTAAAAGTAGACAGTATCAAACGGCTGTAGATTTTCTGCTTGATTGTCTCATCATATATTACTTTTTGCATTGAAATTGTATTACTTATTGTACAAATTAAACTTTGTATCAATGCTAATAAATTTAAGATCCAGTTTGGACCTTGCAGAAACTGGCAGATATTGCCCAAACTCACCAATACAGTATATATACATAGTATTGAATGTATAATGTATGCTGTACAAGTGAATATTGTTAATACATTGACTATTGTAGTGTACACTATTCTCTAAAAGTGAAGCAGACTTCAATTCAACTATGTATGTCATTACATTTAAGATGCAAGTTTCTCACAACACAAGTTATTCCACTTGATAATGGATAAGTGTTTTTAATGAACTTTTACGCAGTGAGTGAGTAATCAGAATAGCGTTAAGTTTGAAAATTTAACCAAACAGCCACCTAGTACTTCTACCTACCACGTACTATGTTTTAAGAGGAAACAGTTGCAGGCCCTTTGTCTCTAGCATGACTCACAAAGAACACAGACGATAAGGCAAGCAAATGTGGCAAATATGAATAAACGTTGGCATATTTTGTCAAAGCTCATTTAAATTATGTACTTCCCTAAAGTTTTTAGGGGGTTAAACAACTTTTAGGTTCTTTCTGATTAATCTTTTTTCAAATCGCTCTCCTAGTTCGCGTTATCGCATCTTAAGTAGTTTGTGCCAGAGGGAAAAAGTTGAAGAAAATTCTGTTTTACAATTAAGGCGCCGTTTGGCTGAAAAGAAAGAAATACGTTAAAGCTTTAGATAAGACCAAAAAGAACTTGCCTCGTATTCAGAATTAAATTTTCAGTCCACTTTTGCAAGCAAAGATGACATCCAGCTGTGATAGTAATTTGTAAAGCGATTCTTCGATCAGTTCCCGGCTTTTAAATGTATTTGTCCCGTTTTAAGTATTGAGTCGCACCTCCCGAGCAACACTCCCGGCCTTCAGTGAAACTGTGTGGTCAGTAATGGGTACGGATTCAAAAGCACTAAGAATGGCTCAAAATCTTAGCGAGACGTCCAACTCGAGCAAAACCCGCCCATCTTTCCCAAATGGATTGCCGACAAAATCATCAACTGTCGCTACATAGCATGTGAAGAGTACCACACCGCCCTCACGTGTCGGTTTAGTATAAGTGTTATCAGTTTATTTGTTTGGATCCATGTATTTGTATAAATTTTGTACTTTAAATACCGTCCAGTTCCAGCTGTGGTCAGCTACTGGCTGGATGTATTTGAGTAGCAGACCTCGATAAAGGCTCCAGTAACCCTGCTGTGCCTCCTACACTGAACTGGGAAACACCTTCTACCATGCCACTGTTATTTAAGTGTCACTAATGTGTCGAGAATGATCTGCTGCTCAGATGATATCAGAATTGGTGAGTAGTAGTATTCAGGTCCATAAATGACCAGTGATTAATAAGGTAAACCTGATAATGAAAATATAAGCCCATAAAATGGTCTACACAGTTTATTTTATAAAAAAACCAGGCTAATATTTCAGCTTCGTAATATACAGCAACACTGAAGAGATTATTATTATTACTTTTCTTCCAAACCAGATTTTAGCAAATCTGGCAGGTGTTCTTGAATCTACTGCCTGATCTCATGTCACTTTTCTTCAGAAGTAAAATGTGTCCGTTCAAACAGCAAAATCGACCGGTTAAATTTGAAATGTTGCCTTCTCATCTAGAAAATCTTGTAAATACACATTTCTGTTCCGTCAAAGTGAACATTTTATTGTGAATGCCTGGTGAATGCATGTACTTTAGCAGTGTGAAATCAGCAACAACCAAAGGTTTTCTTTTCAAAGATAAAGCCTCATATAAAAGACTAAATACCTAAATAATTAAAAATATATTTAGAAAATAATTACAACACGAAGAATAATCAATAACAATAAAAATATTTTAAATGTTATGAAAAAAGTTTTATCAGCATATATTTTTTATAATTATATTAAAAATCTGTGTAGGGAAAATTAGTTTTAAATCAAACCGGCATTGCTACATATGTGGTAGTCAAATAAAGAGTGTTTAAACAATGAGTACTTAACTGTCTGCTCCCTAAATTTATGTAGCATTTTTATAACATCTGCTGTCACAAAGGAGCTTACAAAGAAAACCACCTTAAGAGCATAAGAAATAAACTTTGAGAGGAACCAACACTCACAGACAGGGATGGGGCAGGGACCTTATGGTTAACTCAGTGGGGCATTAGAAGGGGATACCAAAAAGTTGTGCTATTAGATATTATCAAACAATCCTCACAGTACATTCTTAATGAGTTAAAGAATTGGTATGGGATGAAAATATTGGATCAAATGAGGGTGTAGTTTTTTAGATGCAGACATCTGGAGAGAGAGCTTTGGGCCTTAGGGTCCTTTTTCCCCTCTACTTGTGTGGGCTCTTTGACCATTTACAGGGTTCAGCCCAAGATGAGACCAGTTTATTACAAGAACCTTATTTGGAGGACCAGGCACTGGAGGCACACTGCCAAGAGGACAGGTTTAGTGGTGTCATCTAGAGTAAAACCCACCTTTGTGTCCTTGTCCCTTTTGTATGGTTGTGGTTACGGTTGTGTGGTCATTGGTCGTCCCTTGTTCAGCATCATTTTTGTTGTGTTTCTTCGTTCTCCCTCTCAGTTTCATTTTTGTCAATCTTGTTTACATTTCTGTTTCTGCTTCTCTTATTGGCACTACTCCTTGTGTTTCTGTCCCCTCTTCTGCCTCTGTCTGCTTTGGTTCCTGGTTCAGTGTCTGTTCCCTTGTCTGTTTCTGTGTTACACTGCACTTTCTTTGCAAACCTAGAGTGAAATAGTGTTCATCCAATCAGAAATTAATCACTACTACATCACTGTATCTGTTTGTTTTACACTGTCTGCTGTTTGTTTTACTGTTTTTGGGTTTTGTGTATGTTTCTTGGCTAGTCAGTTGGTGAAGGTAGAGTAATTACTTCTGGGTAGTACTTCTGGGGATTTTGTTTTGGCTATTAATTTCTGTTTTCAGTGACGGTCACCCTGAAGTTGTCTGGTGTATCACATCCTGTAATATTCAGTTTTACCATACAATCTATTCCACTGTCCATTTCGCTAGTTTCAGGGTTTTTTTTGCCGTGTTTTGCCGTACCTTTATTCCCATTCATTATGTGCACCCTGGCTGTTGTGGGCCCAACCTAGACTGGTCTCGTAACAAAGTAAACACAACAATAGAATGATATTTTTAAATCTTTGGATCTGCCAGCCTTCCATTCCTGTTCAAGAATACAAAGCACAGCTTTTAAGATCTACAGTGTGCAGTAAAATTCAGGTCGTTTTCTAGTATTCCTATAGTTGTCATGACTTAACTTTCAAGTGATGAGAGTGTGCTCATGAATAACACTTTATGTAATGTTAGCAAAATGGAACCCTGTTGTAGCAATTATATCAGAGTGGGAGTGCTTGTATGCAGATGCCTAGACAAATGATAAGCAACGCTACTATCGCCTGGCAAAGAATACATTT
Organism: Sternarchorhynchus goeldii; assembly: GCA_028565775.1. Classification (NCBI taxonomy): domain Eukaryota; kingdom Metazoa; phylum Chordata; class Actinopteri; order Gymnotiformes; family Apteronotidae; genus Sternarchorhynchus; species Sternarchorhynchus goeldii. Next base: position 29,038,725 of record JAOXYF010000007.1, read on the forward strand.
TTCTTACCAATTATGATGAAATACCACACATACAATTTTTTTTCAGAGACTTGTTGTCTAATCATGTTACCCAAGTACTCTACAAATTCATTTTGGTAAAACAATGACATTTAGACAATTGAGTGTAAAACCCCCATATCTAGGGAGTATGAGGGTTTTATCATGTTACCCAGATACTTGGTGTTTCCCAGTACAATTTTTAGGTTCTTGATAGGGAAATAATAGATCAATAAAATCTTTGGCCCATAACATTTTGCCAATGTGAGAATAGTCTAGTAATTCACAGTTTCTTTGTACTGAACTCCCATGAGTTTATTGGTCATGTTGGTACCATTAGTTATGGAATGTGTTTAGGAACGTCTCATAACAGGAGACTAACAGGAGGGCGGTGTAAAAACACGAGCTTTTCAAACTAGTTATCTCAGGCACTTAATACATGTAATGCCATTACTAAAGTATTTTTGCATTATAGTTATAAACACATTGAAATTGACAATCTCACTGTTAAAGAACCGTGAGAAGACTAATGAATTCAAGGTTAAAGATCAAAATAAAATTAGCACTTTTACAGCAGCTGTCACAATGCAACTTCATAGATACCCAGGTCCTAGCCTCCAGTGAGTAAGCCAAAGGTAGCAAAGCGAACTGGGGAAAACAATCTACTTCCGGATACGGTTGCTTATTGTTGCTGATTTCGTAGCGTTAGCTTTAGGGGCGCTTCCTGGAGCACGGAAAACTAACCTGGGGTTCTCTAGCATTTTGAAATTTTACAAGGCTACCCGTGTAGGTAGTTTACAATAAAAAATGTCAGCATTTTCTCAAAATGAGTTAAATGGTTGCAGAAAACTATTGAAACTCCTACCAGAGGACGATCTGTTGACACTAAAAGATACAGTGACAAATCGGATGATTTCCGTAGAAAATTCGAGAGGTGAGGCTGATGAGCTTGCAAGCAAGCTAGCTAGCTGGCTAACTTGGTAGCTAGCAGGATCCTATCTGAATGACCATAGCTAGCTAGCTATCTTGTTATCCTGTTAAATGAAATGGAAACGCGTCCTACACAAATTATTAATTGTGATATTTGTCCTATGTAAAACCAACAGAGGCAATTGAAGCTATCGTATCCTACTCTCAGAATTCAGAAGAGCTTCTCAAAAGGAAAAAAGTACATCGTGAAATAATTTTTAAGTATCTCACCACAGAAGGTGTTGTGGTTCCGCCAAATACTGAAAAACAACAGTTGGTTAAAAGGACTCTTGAATTATGGTCGTCTCGCAACGTAAGTAACTTGCACAGGAAATCTATCGTACGAATCCAGGCATAAACTTAACTAGTTTGTTTCCTATTTTAGGTTTCCCCCTTTCAGAACTCAGTGAATGACAGCAATGCAGGCCATTCAGATAAAGAAGGAGATTGTTTAGCAGACATTTCAACATTAGGTAAGCAATTTTGCCAGTGGTATTTTCACATTTTCAACTCGCAGAATCCTGTGTCAGGTCAGCCAGCACAGGAGTGGGGACCCCAGCACTTTTGGGATGATGCAAGACTATTCGTCCTTTCATACACTGGAGAACAGCAAAAGGAGGAGTTCCACGGAGCAGAACTTGTCTGCCGACGTCTTTTAGCTCTTGTGGAGGAGGAGAGGTTACTTTTCTGTCCTAACCTAGAGCACCCAGGCCTGCAATGCTTATCTACACCTCATGGATTGGTATTGGTTGCAATTGCTGGAACCATACATCGGGATACCACTTGCCTTGGAATCTTTGAACAAGTGTTTGGACTAATTCGTGCTCCACTGGATGGAAACAACTGGAAAATTAAGTCTTTGCATTTAAAAATAAAGGGACAGATTAGCACAGAAAAAATGCCAGTGGTGACCTATGATTTAAAAGAACTGCTTCAACTTTTCCCTTAAGTCTCTTCACTTAATGTCCTGTAGGACATTTTGAAAATATAAAAAATATACTATATATAATGCATAATGTGTATCAGGGTTTATGACTGTCTCTAAATGTTAGTTAAGATGTGAGCATTTCTTCCAGTCAGTCAGTAGAAGAGAAAATAGACGATTTATAATTTTCTTTTTAAAAAATAAAAAGGCTAAGGTTTTAGATGTTTGAGGGGAATTACATAATGTATAATATTTGAGTTCAGTGTTGCTTGCTTGACACTTTTTAATAGACTGGTCCAGTTTGACAATTAAATACGGTATAAACCACACACACAGCTTGTGTTTTGTGTGTTTAACTTTACATGAGGATTAATGAATCATAAATGAATCATACATTTTTTTTTTCTTGCTTCTGTTTGTCTTGTTAATTTTGTGTTAATGTCTCATGTCAGTATGTATATATGGAGAAATTAGAGAATGTAAACATATATTTTATAGTAAAAATGTAGAGTTTTTTTGTATTTATTTATTTTGTATAAAACTAATAGTTGGCATACAAATCTACTTTATAAAGTATGATGCACTTTTATACTGTACTGTGATATGATACTCCAAAAATTACATTTGTTTTGCTAATGATAATTCGAAATAATAATAATAATCTTTTCAGGACTACCCATAATGTGTTTTGCTTGTTTAAGGTCTTGATCATTTAAAACAAGTGTTGAGCTGGATTTTGGTCCATCTAACAACAAACCTATCAAATAGCAGTTTTTTCCCTTAAAGCTTTGGATGCATTTGTGGAATAATGAATATAACATGATTAGCAAAGCTTGTTCTTGTCCAGGACTAAGAACCGATTTGACTTGGTATCTGTTATATGAAATTTTTCCTAATAGTTGCCTGGTCCAATGCAGGTGAATTCAGCTCCATGGAAGCTGGGGAGCTTTTAAAGAGAAATAACCGAACAGTCAGCACTTTAAAACCACATGGAAAGAATGTTATGATTTACCTTGTGTTTTTGAAACTTTCTTGCAAATGTCACCATTTCCTTATATATAACTAACTTCTAAAATGAGACATTTCTCATATTACATCGGAGACTATACTCTCATTAAAAACTGAAGCTAAAAACTTCATTAGGTTTTTGGAGAATTTACTGCTAAACCAACTTCAGGTCTTGAAGAAACATTCAACTTCTCCATCCACGAACAACTTAAAAATCTTTAACATTGTTTTTTAATGAACCAGGATGTGTGGTCCCAGTGTTTTAGCAACAGCTGGACGTCTGGGCTATTTCCTTACCACGGTATTGTCGGTATATCAAGAGTGGAGGAACCATCAACAAACTTCCAGACAAAGGGCACACTTTGTATCTATTGTACTTATGCACTTCTGCTTATTGCACTTCTGGTTAGATACTAAACTACATTTAGTTACCTTGTACTCGTACATGTGTAATGACAAAGTTGAATCTAATCTACAGGGACCTGTTGGCTGATCATCTGCACCCATATATTCAGGAGGTCAGTTGTTGAAACGGTACAATTTTTCAACAGAATAATGTCATTGGGCTAGTATCACTCATGAATGTTTGGAGAAACATGACAATGAATTCTCCACACTGCCTTGACTCCCAAACTCACCTGACTGCAACTCCTTTGAACATGTTTGGGATATGCTGGAATGAGCTGTGCAGTCTGTTCCCACTTGCCCTCAAAATGTCCATCAACTAATGGAGCTGCTGCAGCAGACACAGTTGAGTTGTGTATGGAGGATATTTACCACTGTTTTCTGACATCAGAATGCTCTAATTAAAAAGGTGGACCAACCCACTATTATCCAGACACTCCTAATCCAGTGATTGTTCAGTCTCTCATTTAAGATTGCGTAAACAATATTTCTAGGACAGCCTTTCCCCACCTAAGGAACATTGCAAAGATTAGGAACATACCATCTTTACATGATGCATAAAAGCTAGTCTGTGTATTTATCACTTCCAGATTGGACTACTGTAACTACTATCTGGTTATATCACTCGAGTTGGTTCAAAATATAGCTGCCAGAGTTCTTACTAGAACATGGCTTGATCCTGTTATCTTAGCTTCACTGCACTGGCTCTCAGTAAAATCTTGTATTTGCTACAAAGTGTTGAATGGTCTTACCCAACTGTACCTCAGCGAACTGCTGATTCACTATGATCTGCCATGTCTGTGTAGATCAAAAGGTGCAGGGTCTTTCATTCCTGCCAATGACTGAGAATATCAGTTAAGTCTAACCAGTTTTAATACCTCTTCTCTTGGATAAAGCAGTAGATCTAGTGCTTTATGGGACGTCATGATGCTATCACTTCACCTATTTTTGGTCACTCAGGTTTGTGGACTGAAAGTGGCAGTGTGTTGCTGATACAAGGAGCCCTCATGATTATGTTTTCTTCCTATTTTAGCTGTGCTACTATAGCTATCCCTGCACACTATTGATACATAATTTACACCCTTAAGTATATGAGCATGCCAAATCTGTCCTTTTTCTACCAAGGTGTATCCCTTTTTGGTGTCATGTTGTTGCTGAGCCTCAACCCATTTCACCAGCTTTTGCTCAGAAAACCAACTTCTCCATTGTCCTGGGCAGACATTTATAAGACGATTTTTGGACATATCTGCACACATCAAATCCAGTCTAGGCCCAGAATAGACTTTCATCACCTATCTGCTTACTGTTTATATTATTGTTGTGGTGCCTGGTGTCGGCCAGAGAAAAGTCTTGAGTCTTAGTTCCTCTCAAAGTTGGATTGCTCACTGGGCACTTGCACTCTGATATCTGTAAAGCTGCTTCGCAACAACATACAAATTGTAATAAAAATACATTTGACTTGATTTAAATTACTAGGGTTAGGGTTAGTCTACTTTTTGTAATATAAACTGGTTTCACTTCTAGAAGACAATCTTCAAGACTCACTATACACCTAAATATACCAAAAAAGAGAAAATAAAAGAAATACACTTTAGTCTGATTATTTTTGATCTAGAAACTAACCTAGCATAAGTTAGTTAGAAAAACATTGCCTCAGGAAAAAATAAAATTTTATGGAGTGTGTTTCTAAATTCTGGTTTTATTTACATATCAGGACTACTCTGTTTTTGATGATGGTTTTGATTTGGTTTTGGGTTAGGGTTAGGGTTGGTACTTAGTTTTTGGTACCAAGTTACATAGTTATAGAAGTTTTAAATACTGTTTTGAAACACTACCATCAATGTTCAGTTTTTCCTAAGACATTAATTTATGTTATTTACATGTATGAAGTGTTGATAACTGAGCACTGAATGAATGGTTTTGGTAGGTAATGTAACGTGGAAAATTATTTTTGGCACTGGATTCAAAGGTTGAGAATTCTGTAATATCTTTTCTTGAGCTGGTCTTTAATGCCTATGTGTTCTATAATTGTGGCAAAAGAACCACCACAGCAATTAATCTTTTTCCTGTTCACCTCACAAAAAAATAAAAGAAATAAAATAACAAGCTTCTTGCCTTCTCTCTTTATGGCACTTGCCCTACCCTTTTTAATAAGTGGTTTTACCAGTTATGACTCATGTTCAAAAATACAGATGACTGGCGTCTGTAGATCATTGTGACTCAGTTTTCTTTAATAGGGAAGTGTGCTTCTTGTAAAGATTGTTAGCCTGTTGATGGCAGAAATATTTAAATATATTTTGGGTTTTGAATGTCATACCTAGTGTCAGTTTTTATTTGACAGAACCCCCTCCCAAAAACTTAATAGAAATAGGTGATCAAGTGATGGCTTGTCTGTGTAAACAAATGTTGATGCCAAGAGGTGTGTAACTGAGTTTTAGAAATCTGTAGAACCTAGCACATGAGAAATATTTTTATGATTTAATAGTAGTTATGGATTCCTATCTATATTAGTGAATGGTATGTATTTCCCATGAATGTCTTCACTTGGACTATATTAATGGACAGAACCTAAACACAAATTGTATATGAATTGCTTAGCAAATTTAGAAACCATGATTGATTTTTTTATATTAAACATTTTTATAGTAATTGACCAAGTTTTAATTATCTTGTCCAGTTCTGTGTCATGGTAATAATCAGAATAGGTGTACAATTCATATAATGTCCACAAGGGGACACAGTAGCCCAATTAATTATTAGGCAAACTGTACTATAGAGACTGACCGCTTTACCATAATGTTTTGAGATCATAATAATAAGAAAAAACAGAATAGCTCATTTCTCTAGAACAGATTATTCCTCAAAATGATAATTCCTCAAGATTAAAAAAAATCTGAAGTTTCCAAAGTTCAAATTAATTGGCACAATCATACAAAATGAAGAAAATTAGTTTTTTTTTGGTAATCAAAAAGCTGAATAAACATTTATAAAAGAGATTCTTTTTCAGCAGACATATTGGCTCTCTTCTAGTAGATCAAATGCTAACAGACTATCCCGACTACACTTCAGCATAGTGGCTGATGGAGAAATGATAATATTATCAGTGGCAGTATCCAAGCAGGTTGGCTTTGGCTTGCTGCCTGTGCTCCTGACCTCTTGCTCCTCCAGGACATCTGCCGTGTGGTTGCTCTGTATCTTAATACTGATCTCTAGCCTATCGGTAGTCTGTTTTTGTTAATTGCCTCATTTTTGTTAATAAACTCATTTGCTGTTTGCTACTGATTACACTCATTAATTTCCCATAAGTCTCCTTTTTACCCCCATCCTCTCCATGACGCCAGAGCATGGACATTTGGAAGCCATTAGTGGCTGCTAATAGCTATGATGACCATAGTATTGTTCCTGATCTGTGGCTGCCCAAGACAGCTTTCATTAGTTTCCTTGCCAGAATGCTTTGCTATGCTTCTTTCTTCTGCTGTACCTAGTTCTGCATTTGTTACGATACTTTTGCCATGTGCTACCAGATTATCAGTCACATATTAAGACTTTATGGTACCCATAAGGACCTTGTCACTTTTTTATCCTATGAAGTGAACAGTTCTATAGCACAGCGGGGCAAATTTTCTGTACATGAAATGAATGTGGTGTCTGAAATTCATTATGTTTTGGAGATTATTATGTCTCCTTTCAAAGCTAAGATTGAATAAATGCTAAACCATATGATCTGAATATTGACATTTTGGAAAAGCGACTACAAAGGAATTCATTTTGTAGCAGTACTATTAGTTGCCTAATGAGAGTAAAACTACAATGGTCAGTACATTTCAGCGAATGAAAACACTTTGCCCCTAAAATTTGTGTTCTTATCGGATCTAATCCAATTCATTCTTCTTTCCAGAGAGAATGTTAACATGATTCATGTAAGACATATCCAGTGGCTTTTGAAATGACACTGCTGCTTTTACCAAGTTAACCCAAATGGTTTCAGTCCTCTGTGTGTGGTAATGCTGCATTCCCTCAGGTGGAGAATAGCCTCTTACACTGGGATGGTCTGTGGTGCTGGAGAGGAACTGGGAACAGGAGAAGGTCATATTGATTGATCAAATGTCCCCATGCTGCAGTGTGGTTTGTCCCCCTGATGATCCTGGTTGTTTGCTGTTTGGTAAAAGCAGCCCACTGCCTGCAGTTTTTGATCATTTGACTGAGTGGAGAGGAAATCAATATGTTCTGGCTTGTCATGTGTAATTTCTGCTGCTATATGTATACCTTCTCTGGGCCACACAGAGTCACTGACATACAGAAATGTCTACATTAATTCTCATCTAGCTGGTACCAAGGCATTAACCCTTCTTATCTTAGCAAAAGAAGTATAAAAAATTGCATATGTCAGCTGTCAATACATCATGTGGTATTCTTTGCAGTATGTGCCACAAAGAAAACAATATGTCACTGTACATAGCAAGGAGTTGTCTCCAATGCTTGTGAAGCCTGGTAATAAACAACGGAAACAATACTTTATTTATTATTTATATTTGATTATTTATTACCTGGCTATTTATTCCCAGACTGTGCTCCAAAGAGGACAGCAAAATAAGCTGACAAATATTTCTTGTTCAGTTTAATTTAAAGGAGCTGTGTATAAGATCCCATTTTTCTCCCAGTGACATCATTAGACACTTCACTATACTTGAAGAGCACTTTTGGCAATATAGTGTATATACGTAGGTATATTGTAGTAAACAGAGGTGATCAACTCTCAACATATTATAGTGGTTAGCTCTGACCACTTCAACATTTATTGATTTATATAATTTTTTTAATAAATCACATGACCACACGTCCTCTTTGTTCTCCTGTCCAAATATAGAGTGAAATTCGATAACTATAGATGACTCATAAACCTTGACAAAATATAAGGTTAAAGGACAGATATAGCAATACGTCTATGAAGGTTTTCAGTGGGAAAACCAAAGGAGACTAATCTAATCTAAACTGTAAATTATGGTGGCTATCAGGGCTCTATGTTGTATGCTTTTGCATTTCATATTCTCAGCCAGAGGTTTCATTTTACAGGTGGTATGCAATTATCTCACAGTTGAACATTTTTGCATATTGTTTCTTTCTCTTCGTCTCCCATCATTTAGCCATCAGAGCTTGCAGATGCTTCAGCCTGTGTCTCTCACCTGTCCTATTGTCTGCCTCACCTGTCCTATGATTTATCAAATGTTCCATAAATGCCTTAGGATTATAATTAACCAGTACTTTTCTCATTTCACTTCTGCAAAAGCTGGTTGGAACTGTAAAGCTGAACTGCTCTGTCACTCCTGAACGTCAAGTCATTAATTAAGCTGTCATTCTGAGTGACTGAGGTTCTCTTCACTCCTTGTCAAATGATGTGCGGAGCATTGCAGAGGGTGACCCTAACTCCACACTAGCTGTGGAGGTGTACAAGGAGGGACACTCATTAAGGTGCATATTTCAAATGGCTGCCTGCTTCTGGAAGCAACACTCATTACACTGTCAGAGAGTATGAGAGCATGCATATAGGCACTCTGCCATGAGAGATATTCCACTGCAGCTAAAATTATCACAGGAATTTTCCTGTTTGTAGAGAGTGCTTGCTGAGCTACATTATGTCATCTGTGGTGGAAAAAGTACTACAAGTTTTATATTATTTTGTAATAACCTCATTGGTAAATCAAGACAATGAAAGCTGTGAGCTACATGCCAGTGGAAACTTTCTACTGACCTAAATAATAAAGTGTAATTAATTTTTCTTAAATATCATTGACCACATGTATTATCTTACAATTAAAAAAAAATCTTTTTCACACTGTTGTCGTTTTTATTATGTTTTATTGGCAGTTGCAGGGCTGTTACACTGCTGGGCTCTTAAGAACATGTGTTAAGACATTATAAACATTTTTCTTTTATGAGCACTGACTACCAAGTAATAGCCATAAATAGTTGCTGCTACCAGGCATAGTATAATATGATAATAATATAATTAAAAAAACCCAAACTGTATGATTGTCACTATTTCTGATGTTTTTGTGATTATCTCTAACACATAGCATAATAGCTTGATTAGTGACATTTCTCATATCTGGTTCAAGAAGATTCTCTAACAAATCAGTGATTTAGACCTTGCAGGAAATACACTATATTACCAAAATTATTCGCTCACCTTCCTTGACTCACATATGAGCTTAAGTGACGTGACATCACATTCCTAATCCATAGGGTTCAATATGACATTGGTCCACCCTTTGCAGCTAGAGTAGCTTCAACACTTCTGGAAAGGCTGTCCACAAGGTTTAGGAGTGTGTTTATGGGGATTTTAGACCATTTTAGCCCACACAGAAACGAGACAGGGGAGGTGGCCTGGGCGACCACCGTGACAAATGGGATGTCATTTAAGCTCATGTGAGTCAAGGAAGGTGAGTGAATACTTTTGGGATTTGTAAAAAGTGTTATATTAATTGACCTTTTTTATGACCAAAACCCAGATATTTTTAACATAATGTTCACATCAAGCTCAATGCATTTTTTTTTTAAATATAAACACATATTCTTTAAGTTCTTTTATCTTTCAAATTTACAGATTTTTATGTTTTTTAACATAACAGACAATAAACATGTAGATTTTTCATTAAGCAATCTGAGATGGCTAGGGTTTGTGGTTCTTGGACATGAACAGATTAGAATGCACTTGTACAGATAAACAAAAATGATAAACAGTGTTACAAAGATAATGAATACTCTTTATAATTTATATATTTCTCTTTGACCTTTAGATGGTACTATTGTTCTTTCACCAAGAGAAGTCCTTATTAATCTGCTTTAAGAAAGCAAATAGGATGAAGTGGATGGCAAAAAATAAGAGCAATATATCAGATACCTTTATTAGTTGAGACAAATGGAAGACTTATATCCACTATTTTTATCTACATTTATACCAGCTACCCCAGATAGAGTAAAAGTGACTGTTAAACCATTCTCAGAAGGTCAAAGGTTTTTGAAGTTGCTGTCTCTTGACAACCACATTAGGTCCCTGATAAAGTGCATTTCCTTCTCTGTCAGTGTGGCCTTTGCCCCATGCTTAGCATGACTAATGCAGAAACTCTCGTCCCCATAGTTTGCTTTCATCTTTTCCCACCTTGACTGTAATAATTTACTCTTTTTTGGCCTTTCTGATAAAACTTCTTGTTCCCTGCAACTATAATTCTTTCATACACTTAAAAATCTGCTCACATCTTTAATGTCCTAATGTCCTTTTTTCATTGGCTCTCTGTCACACACATTAAGTTTAAACTACATTTCCTTACATGTATAGACAGTTTAACTCCATCTTACTTAGCCGAGCTTCTTCAGCTCTACATTGCATTTCATGCACAAAAATCATCTGCCGCTGGACTCCAAACTCTCATGTTGCCATGTCTCATGATTCTTTAGTGTCATGGCAAAGTTTGTAACTCTTTATCCCTACCTTTGTCCCCTCTTTCAAAGCTTTAAACATTTAGTTTTTCTGTCAACTTATCAACTCTCCTACCTTTCATATGTGCATATGTAATTGTACATATGTAGTGGATTTTGATTATATAATGTGTATGTATGTATGCATGTATAATTTAGCAGCTGCCCAAGATTACATAGATGTAGAACCACTGTCTTTTGCAGTTTGTGACAAATCTACCTAGTGCTGTTTTAAAAGTCACCTAAGCAGAGCCACTCTCTAGTCTGGATTATGTCACCTACTACTTTAGCAGCATTTTTCTGTAACTTTCTCTTCCTGTGACAAGCCAAGCTATGCACTGGTAATACTGCAGTGTCATATCAACATTATCCCACTGCTTGTAATAAATACAAATAAGTTGCAGCTCAGTGTTGAATGATTATGTAGTTTCGTACAAGATTTTAAGATGTAGTTCAAGTTACTTGTGCTTCTGTTTTGAGTAGTGATAACTAATTGTCCATGCTTCAAGAACTAACCTGTCTGAAATACTGCCAATACCCTGGGATACATATTCCTGTAAGCAAGGAAACTGACATTTGAAAGCTAGTGCCCACACAGGGAAGGACATGGCTGACTGAGAAACTGGGCAAGGATGATGGCTTTGGGCAGTGTGTTGGATTCTAAGCTTCTTCAGCTTCAATGCAAATGGTACATGCATTATTCAGAGCATTTCCTGACATAAAGAAATTTTTGCAACTTGCACCTACAAAGTAGTAGAGGGAAAATTGCAAATACTTGAAAAGAAACAGTTCAATCCTGTTACATTCTTTGCTCTCTTTCTGCTACATAGTGACTGGACAGTGGGCTCCCCTGAAGAAAGAGAGCAGGTTTTGCATGATGCAAGCATATCCTACATTATGATTCTCTCTCTCTCTCTTTATCTCTCTCTCTCTCTCTCTCTCTCTCTCTCTCTCTCTCTCTCCATCTGTCTGTCCTATACATTACTGCACAGTTTAAGGGGGGCACATAGTAAGCACACACATTAGTTTATACAGTAGGTGCTAATGTTTAGTGCCACAAATTATAACCATTTGTACTTCCATTCTCTTTATTTTCTTTCTGTTGCTGTTTCTCCTATCATATATAAATACATCAATAACAATAATAATACTAATCATATTTTCATTTTTTATTTGTAAAATTATGACATTTACAAATATGCAGATACAATTATAAGGGCATATATACCATTATGGGCTATCATGATTTTCAACAATGTTTTCAGAAAATATCTCTGCATAAAGCATTGCACAATGTCAGTGAAGTATTACATTTTATAAAGCGGATTTCCAGAATTTCATGCATCATTTTTAATAAGTAAACTTTAAATGTTATAGTTTTACCTGTAATAGATCAATACTACTGCTACAACAACTACTACTACTACTAATAATAATAATAATGATGATGATAATGATAATGTAATTGTCATGGTGGCCGCCCTGGCCGCCTCCCCTGTCCCGTGTCTGTGTGGGGGTGTGCTCTGTTGTGGTGTCAGAGTAGTGAGTGTGTATACCTGTGTGTGCATCTGGCTGTGTCGTGGGTGTGGCATGTGTGATTGGTCTCGTTTGTCGTTATACGTTTCACCTGTGTCTCGTTAGGGTGAGTGTATTAAAGCATGTACATTGAAGATCAAAATTAGAGAACAATGTATGAACATTTGATTTTTTCAGAAATAATGTAATCTACGTTGATCAACATTTGAAGGATTTTTGTAAGGGGTACACCATGCCACTAGAACAGTGTTTTACAAAATAACCAAAGTATATCAACATGAAACCTTTATTTTGCAAAAATAAAGTCCTTTGTCACCAAGGATTTTCCAGAGGTTTCTAATGGGTTTAGATCAGGACTCTGGGCTGGCCATTTCATTGTTTCAATTTTTTCGGTTTCAAGGATCTGCTTTACCGGTTTTGCTGCGTGACAGGGGGCATTGTCCTGCATGAAAATTGCTGGCTGATTGAGTGATGAACGCAAGGAAGGAACCACATGTTTTTGAAGAAGGTTCTGATACACAAATACATTCACTCTTCCATGTAGTTGTATGAGAGGTCCAACTTCTGCTGCCAAAAACATTCCCCAAACCATGACACTTCCTCCTCCACCTTTCTTTACACACTTTAGGTTCAGTCTTTCCCCAGTTTGTCGACAAGCATAATGTTTCCCATCAGACTCAAATAAATTAAACTTGCTTTCATCACTAAAATGAACTCTGGACGCTTTTCTTTTGTCCACACAACATGCTCAGTGTGCCACTGAGTCTTTGTCGGTCTTGTCGCTTTTTCGATGCTGGGTCTACGCTGTCGGTTTGTTTATGTACGTTGCTTGTTGAAACCGAAACTAAAATTAATTCCATTCCGTGCTGCTTCGCTTATGTGTCGCTCTCCGGGACTCCTCGCGTCACAGTAATGACTTTAAAATAATAATGTAATAACTAAAATAATATTGTAATATTGCAAAATAAAAATTTTTTTTTTGTTGTCATTTTTAAAATAGTTGTTTTTTTTATACTTATTATTTTTATTGATTATTTATTTTATTAAGTTAACCCAGCACATTTGTGGGACAGATCCATTAATGAACAAATGGAATGGAATGTAACTTTCCTTAGCAATTTAGTCTTATCCAATATTATTTATATATTATATATATTTATATAAGTTTTCTTCTTTGAACAAGGACATTATTATTTATATGTTTGCAGTGATGTTTAACATTATTTAAAAAATACCTTTCTGCTTCTTCTCCTTATTCTTATTGCTGCTTTATTTGCTTGTCATAGAAAGAATATATTTTCTTTCTTGTTGTTTAACTTTAATTTTTCCAGTACAGTAGGCTTGTGTGTCACCTTCTCAGCTGTCATTTAAATTTCCTCCCATGATGTTGGAAATTTTAAAAGGCTGCCATCCTCTTACCAAATCCCCTCACCTACTCATAGACAAAGCATTAATCATTAGACCAGCATTTAATGTCATTTCATCTAATTAGAATAGATAATACTAACAAAGATAAAAATGTCAACCAGTTCGTCAAGCAGACCTTTCAAAAAGACCAGGGAAAACAGGCTGCTTATGTGCTGTTGAGAACATACTGTTCATGTCTCTCCTCTACTCTCATAGAACAGCTTGTAAACACTCCATCAGATGTGCCATGCAAAGCCATCAGAATATAGGCAGATCCACACAGGCCTGGCTGCCCTGACAGTCTGTGGTAAAAGCACAGTAGAGTGGGTTTCAGCCCACAAGTGACATTTAGGATTGATGATGAGATCCATCCCATCACAGTAAGTAGTGTTTGTAACAATGTGCTGATCAATAGTTCCCATAAGAAACACACTGATGACACAGCTGGATGGCCAATAATGTTTCTATATGCCCAAAAGATTTATCTTATCATAACAAAGTACTGTACATTTTCTGTGATGCAGTGAAACAAAATCCTATTTTAATAGTGGCTCATTTTATTGAGAATGTGTTGAGTGACATTAAGATGGAATTGTAATTTCTGGTTAAGATGAGTCTAATTCTCCCATATAGCCTAATCCTACTATGTCCCACATGCAGCAGTACTGGGGTGGCAGGAGAACTGTGTAATAATAAAAATTCATGTACTGGTTGAGAGACATTGGTTTTATATCAGTGAGAGAGAACAGCCATGCTGACTGTGGGAGTGGGGCAGATTGCAGGGAGCATCAGAGCTATTGACTGTGAGGCACCTGAGGGTCTGGCACTCAGAGGCTTCAGCAGGCCAGGCAGTGTTCTGCTGCTGACCAGGCCATTGACCTCATCACCCAGCCTGTTAACTGATCACACCCAGTCACATCTTAATTACATTTGGTCAGGTCTGGCCAAATAGCCTATAGCTGAGCCAAGGGGCCAGGTCACTACATGGCCTGTCATTTCCACATGAAAGCCCTCACTAACCGAATAACTCAACAAGATGCATCCTTTGGGTTGCATCCTTTTCTTATTTTAATTATATAATTCTGCTGAGCATGAAATGCAATCACATGGTGTACCATTCATAGAAAAGATCTTCTTAAGGAAATTAAGTAAAAAGTGAATTCATAGGAGCAGGACATGAACCCCAAGGGCAACGTGCATCACTGATCTTTCTTATAAACAGTCTGCTGCAAGTTTTCTTGGACAGCACAGAAAGCTAGTGAGTTCTTATAACATTTTTGTGCAAACAAAACATTTTGTGCATTTTTGTGCAAACAAAAATGTAATTATGCTACAGCTTTTTTATATTACCAAAATAAACCAAAGCACAAAACTTTTGTGCTATAAACAAAGTTATTAAATAAAAAATATTTGCAAAATATGACAAACTCTAGAGTGTAGGACAGAGGATAGTATTGTAAATGAGCTGCCACCTCTGTCTTTGTATTAGGTAGATGTACATGTTTTATAGGACAAGAGTTTTCCCTTTATGATAAATTGCTTACAGTTAAACTAAAGTTCATTGTCCAAGATGCTTCCATACTTCCAAAGGTCTAATCAGGGCTGTCAGGGTCAAAATGAGTTTATAGAAGCGTAAATGTAATTACATTTCCCTGTAGACCCCAGTAACTACCCATACCAATGATCTCAGAATGGGATATTTTGTAATTCTGGGTGACAAGAGCAGTGACAATTGTCTGTTTTTATATATTTTAGTGCATGTGTTAATCTTCATTACTTTTGATAGATGGTGCTGATGACAGCTTGAATCACTGCTAGAGTAAGTAAAAAGAAGTCCTTTTTCCATGCATTTATATGCCCAGCAGTTAGCACAATCAGTAATGGTACAACAAAGCCTATCTGGACATATAAAAACCAAAATACGTTTATATAAAAAACTAAATGTTTTTATACCACATAAAAATACAATAAAAAATATATTCAAATGATCAGTTATTTGTTTTAGTAAATAGATATTATTTATTACCATATTTACAGTATGTAGTGTTTTTGAAAGTAAAATTTCAGAGTTCATATGTAAACTTTTTATGCATGTAAAATCTTATTTGTAGTGTAATTTATTTATATATTTTTTTCATTTCACTTTGATCTCCTCAGGATTTCAATCAGTGGTCAGATATGTGTAGAGAAATTTAAAGATACTCTAATGACCTATCTAGTTTATTGGAGCCTCTGAGCAAATGTTAATACTTGTTATTCCAGCCCTTCTTAATTGGGCAAAAAAAACCATAGCATCAGAGGGCTGTACAGTTTCCTCTCCTGAGGCTATTGTTGAATGTCTGCCACCAGCATGCCACCAGCAACTTAGCCAGTGCCAGAGAGGAGTAGAGAGAAGGCTGGATTAGTCCAGTCTGCACAGCTTCTGAGCACCCACCCACATCAAGCAATCCACCACTTGGCTCTGCTTAAAGCACAGCTGCCAGTTTAATTACAGTGTTAAGAAAGACAGCTTCTTTTTCCCCATTTATTTTCATTATTTCTTAAAATGCTAATTATGTTTTGTTCAAGTGTTCTTTAGATATTTTGTAGATGGTATCCAGTTGTTTTAATTGCCCAAAGATTTTTCTGTTAATAATGAGCTCCCTTAAGTACTTATTTACTTACAATTTTAATTCCTATTTTTATTCGTGTAGGACACACAAATTATCTGTAGATTCCTGTTATTATTATAATATATTATTGTTGTTATTGCTGATGGGTGAATTAAAATAATTACTATCACAGTTTATACTGTAACGTTGTACCGCATTTGCGCTACAGAAAGAAGGCAGGATCCAAGCATGGAGGGTTGAGCTTGATTTATTTATGATAATAGTGTTCTTACCTACAACACACACACACACACCAAAGTACACATAGATGTACAACACACACAACAACCATGACACATGAACACACCTGCACACAGATGCATCCATACAGACACGGGACAAGGGAAGAGGCAAGGGCAGCAACCGTGACAGAACCGTCCCTTCAAGGGAGCGCCCAGCGCCTATGGACCGCCCTCAGACCTCACCATAGGACCGGGGCTGAGGGACAGGAACCACAGCCACCAGCGCTGCTCCAGGATCAGCTCCTCCTCGAGGACCGGGGTTGAGGGACAGGAACCACAGCCACCAGCGCTGCTCCAGGATCAGCTCCTCCTCGAGGCAGGGTCTGCTCATGGCACTCCGCACCGCACATTAGGGTCGGCACCAAGCGCAGCCACGCCTACACAGACATCAGACAAACAGACACAGACACAGTCACAAATACAGGGACGCTCACAGGCACAGGGATATACAAGAATGGGACCAACACAAAAACAGTAACGTGTATGGGAACAGTGAAGTGAACTTGAGGTAGGGAAACCTCTGGTGGAATCCCCACCCCCCACGTGGGCCGTTGACCCCATAGTCCCTAAGTTCACGATGGCCAGGGCACAGGAGCAGGTGGCTGGAGGGCATGCTCGCTGCCTGATGGGAGACTCCGGCTGGCCGGCAAGGGGAGCTTACAGGCAACCAGGGTCTGTGCACTGGTCCCTAAGGGGCTCTCCCACGTGCTTTATTGGCAAGGTACACGATCCACACAGATTGCCGTCCACGGATTGCGAGATGACTCCCTGCCATACGGGGATCACCTCCCTCTCCCTGAAGGTCCAATGTCGATGGGCCCTAGGGGGACACACTTGGGCAGGCTCCTGCTCCTCTAGCTCAATCTATGACTCTGCCCCCTCAGGGTCGGGTGAGTTCTGTAGGGCTGCCCAGGCAAAGGCCCTTCCTCCTCAAGTCCATCCCAAACTTGGCCCCCTCTGAGTCATAGGACCAAGTCAAAGTCCCTCTCGACTCCCAATAATATGTCTCCTCCGTCTCTTAGCTCGGGGTGAAGGAGGAGTCAGTGTCCGGCGGAGTGCATATGAGGTCCCGTGCCTCATGTGTGCACTCCGTCAGCAAGTCTTCTAGCACTGGTCTCTCCTCACTGGCGCCGAGGCAAGAAAGGGGGGTCAGCAGCGAAGAGCCACGAGGAGTCTACTCCTCCTCTTCTTTCCCTCGTGTTTACCTTTGGTCTTTCTGTAAAGTTGTAGCGCGTTTGGGCAACGGAAAAAAGGCAGGATGCCAAGCACGGAAGGTTCCGCTTGTTTTCTACACACACCACGACAGCAATGACGCAGACTTATGCTTACATCAATAGGGACAAAGACCGCCAAAGACACAGTGACATGCACATGCTTAAATACACACACCCTTAAATACACACACCCTTGACGAGACACAGGTGAAACGAATAACGATAACGAACAACAGTAATGAAACAAATACCATGCCTACAACACACACCGAAGTACAGACAGACACACACACTCTCACAATAGCCACAACACATGAACACACCTCCACACAGACGTGCCCACACACACATGGTCTTAATCCCCAGGAACTGTCCAACTATAGGCCAATCTGTAATCTGTCGTTCATTTCCAAAATTCTAGAGAAAGTAGTTTCTTCGCAGCTCTCTTCTTTCTTACAGAAAGAACATGTCCTAGAGTTATTTCAGTCTGGATTTAGACCACATCACAGCACTGAAACTGCACTGACTAAAGTACTAAATAATCTCTTAATATCCTCTGATAAAGGACACCTTTATTTTCTTATACTGTTAGACCTTAATGCTGCTTTTGACACCATTGATCACAACATTCTACTAAATAGGCTGGAGACAATCATTGGCATAAGAGGTCAAGCACTCTCCTTGTTCAGATCCTACCTGACAGATCGTTACCAATTTGTACTTGTAAATAACGAATGTTCAGAACGCACAAAGGTAAAACATGATGTCCCGCAAGGATCTGTATTGGGCCCCATATTATTCTCATTGTATATGCTACCGCTGGGCACAATCATTCGTAGGCATGGCATTAGCTTCCATTGCTATGCAGATGATACTCAGTTGTATATATCTTCTAATCCGGATGATATCAATACTTCTCTCAAAATTGAGAACTATGTCCAGGACATAAAAAACTGGATGGCATCTAATTTTCTTCTACTAAATGCCGATAAGACTGAGGTGTTAATTCTTGGACCCAAAGCTGCTAGAAGCAATTGGGCTGATATTCCTGTTACCCTAGATGGCTTCTCAGTAACACCTACCGCAAAAATCTTAGGTGTCACTATTGATTCGGATCTTTCATTTGACACACATATATGCAACGTCACTAAAGCTGCCTTTTTCAATTTACGTAATATTGCTAAGCTGAGACATTTACTTTCGTTTGCTGATGCAGAGAAGCTAGTCCAAGCTTTTGTCTCGTCAAGATTCTCGTCCCATAAAGAAACTACAACTTGTACAGAATGCTGTACCTAGAGTCCCGACTAAGGCTAGAAAATTTGATCATATTAGTCCTACTCTCTCGGCGTTACACTGGCTTCCGATTAAATATCAAATTGAATTTAAAATTCTTTTGTTGACCTATAAGGCATTAAATGGTCTTGCTCCGCAATATCTGAGTGAACTCATTACATACTATAACCCATCTCGCCTTTTGCGCTCCCAAAACGCAGGATTTCTCTTAGT
>JAOXYF010000007.1:29058160-29073797 GCA_028565775.1 Sternarchorhynchus goeldii
GTGTGACTTCTGCACTCCAGCCATGTCTAATAGTTCCTGAATAAGTTTGCTTTCAAAGTTGGCACCCTGATCAGAATTAATACACTTGGGAAACCCATAAATGAGAAAGAAGTCATTCCAGAGACGGTGTGCCACTTGCTTAGCCGATTGATTCTTGCACAGAAAAGCATGAGCCATTTCAGAAAAGTGATCAGTAATAACCAGGACGTAAACAGACTTATTACCCTGCTCTGCAGTAAAAAATCTATGCAAACTAGTTCCATAGGCTCCGAAGTCACAATGTTTGTGAGTGGAGCACGAGCATGCGTATCAGGCGTCTTGCCCACAACGCACCTGAACAGGTCCTAACGTGGTTCACAATGTCAAGCTCCATACCATTCCAAAAAAATCTCTGCCTTGTTAAGGACAGCGAGATCGGCCCTGGTGACCCGCTGTGTCATGAATACCATGTAGGATCTGTTTCTTTAAGGAGTCAGGAATGTGAGGGAATTTTATTGTTTGTATACCTTTAAACATAATGTGCAAGAGCTAGGCTCTTACAGCTGGCTCTTATGTGATTCTGTATGAAGATTGTCTAACACTGCATGTAAAAGGGAGAAGGAGAAAGTGTTTTGTTCTTGGGTTGAAGAGTTTATGTATATCTATAGATACACACATGTGACCAACTTCTGTTGGAAGTGTAATCATGGTCAACCAAGATAGTGGGAGGAAACCCCTCCCAGTGTCACCAACTGTTTGCCTAAATCAAGAAATCAGTAACCACCCCGCCTGCGAGCGGTATAAGGAGAGGAGAAGAAAAAGTTCTCCTCTTAGTTGTGCATTAGGCAGACTCTCATGCTTTTCACTGAATAAACTTTTTACTATTATCATTCAATCTCACCTGAGACCTGAATCTATTGCACAGAAATTCCACCACTGGAACTACAAATAAGAGAAGTTTCTTGTTTGTGTAGTGATCTTGCTTCGCCTTATATAACAAGCCGTTTCTAATAGTAAGTTTCTTCCAATGCTTAAGAAGCGGTGTAACACTACGACGTTCAACAGACCGCTCGCACTTAGTAGGCCTTTTGTGCCTCTGCACGTAGAACATGGCCCTACTTATTGTGCAATCTTGCTCTTGTAGAGTGAGGAGTCGACTCTGAGGGACAGCAGTGGTTTGGTCCTCCCCTATAAGTTGGACGGCTGCAGTTCCGATCCCCATCACCTGGCTCACGCCACCAGTGCAATGTGCATGGAAGAGGGTGGAAACCTCATTAGATGCAACAGAGTCACCTGGGGCAGCCAGCATGTTCTCCTCTGCTGAACCCTCATCAGGGCTCTGTACAGCCTGACAATTGTTGAACAACCTGAAAGCATCCTGCACAGTTCCACCACTAACACCATTAACTTGGTTGAGGAGAGACACACAGGGCTCTGACATAAGACACTCAAGACTGTACAAACGGCTGTCGACTCGGCGCATCAGCCATGACATTCTTGGGGCCAGGGATGTACTTTATGTTGAAGCTGTAAGAAGCAAGTTTGGCCACCCATCGTTGTTCACATGCATCAAGCTGTGGCTTGGTCAATATATAAGTCAAGGGGTTGTTGTCTGTCCAAACTGTGAAATGTCTGCCTTTGAGACAGTGGCTAAACTTGTCACAAACTGCCCATTTCAGTGCTAAGAATTATAGCCTATGTGCTGGGTAGTTCATCTGAGACTTGGAGAGAGTTTTACTCGCAAACGCCACTGGTCGAGCAACATTCCCACTGGGTGGCATCTGTGAAAGAACTGCCCCGATACCATCAAAGGAAGCATCAACAGCTAAAATAACCCTAGCCTCCATGAGGTCAGATGCCTGGATGTCAATAATGGCTCACACTTTCTCTGGATCAGTTTGTACACCACTTTCACATATAACATGACCTAGAAATCTCACAGACTTCCTAAGGAAGTGGCATTTCTTTGGAGAAAGCTCGAGATTGTGTTCCGCAAGGCGAGAGAACACCATGTGTAACCTCTGAAGTGCAAGTTCCTCAGTAGGTGCAAACACCAAGAGATCATCTAGGTAACCAAGTAGGCTTGTAAAATTCTCATCACCGAATACGGCCATCATCATACGCATAAACGTAGCAGGGCTATTACAGAGACCCTGTGGAAGACGAGTATACTCATGAAGTCCAAATGGGGATGAAAATGCAGTGTATTTCCTGTCTTCCTCATGCAGAGGGATGTTATAAAAGCCTGATATGAGGTCCATGGTGGAGAAGAAAGCATTTCCACCAAGTGCAGCTAAAGCATCAGCCTGATGAGGCAATGGGTGGGCATCTTTCACAGTTGTCAAGGAGCATGGGAGTAGCAGGCCTAGCCCTAACCTCAATGTGGTATTCATTCAACACTTCCTGGACCTCACTTGCAGACCACTTATCAACAGGCTTGGATCTGAAGGTAACTGTTTGGACAGTATCTGATAAACATGCGCATCACCTCTACTGCAGGGTCATCAAATGACTTGCCCTGTTCCCAGAGGCACTCAGCAGCCACATCGGCAGCCCTGTTGAGCATCAGCCAATAGTCATATGGTTTTTCATGATCCCCAGGAAGTGTAGTGTAAAAATCAGCAAGGGGTACCGAAGAATACTTGGAGCGACTAAAGTGCTTCCTGAGAAGACCATAAATCATGTCAGGACAGACCCGCACATCAAGGTTGCTATTCCGGATTCCAAACTTCACAATATTTCGCTTTACCCCTCAAATGCATAATAATTTCATCTGCCTGTTTTTCTACTCTAAAATTTACCCTTTTAATGAAGGTTCTCATGAGGTCCTCCCACTCCTGTATAGAAACCGTGTCCGAGTCATCACCTCTAAAGGTAGGTGGTTCTTTTATCTTCTTAGGTACAACCAACTGAATCTGGGACAGATCTACTGTCTGACTATTCATTGACTGGGACCTACGACTGGTATCTACGTGTGCAGTGTTAGGGAGGGAAGCTACTGGACTAGGTGGAATGCGAGAGATTATACTATCAGCCAACTGTTGACCAATCTGTTGAATTATGCCGCTCATCCTATCAACCAAACCTGTGGGATCATGTGTGACGTCCTGTGTAGAAACCCCGACAGGCGCAGATGTGGGTGAAGCATTACCCAGGTGAGATGTGGGAGGGGTACTGTCGATACATGTCACTGGGACAACATCAAGATCAGTTGCATCAGGATCTGCAGCAATGCCACCAACAGAAAAGGGTATAGGTGTGAGCAATACCCTCCCCCTACTCATGGGCATCATAGATGTATCTGGACTAGAGTGACTATAACGACTAGATTTCATATTAGCGGTAATGAAATGACAAAACAACACACAAAAAGAACAAAAAAAACAAAACAAAATACAGAAAACAATTAGCTAACAGGCTACTGGACACTGCTGGCTGGACTTTCGCCTGGTGAACCAGTGGGACGGCCTCCTGTTTCTTTTTTGATTGAAGTCACGAGTCATGGCACCAAATGTGACCTCTGCATTCCGTCCCTCAATTACCGGTGGACACCAGGTTGTTACAGCAACCACAATGAATGTTTTTTTTTGTCTCATCAGCACGCGTTCGCGGTAGTGCAAAGTCTACTTTGCTGCGGGTTTATGCAAATGCTCAATAATGCAGCGGTTTCTCAAACTGCGCCATTAATACAATTGCATAGACACAACTGAAAGTGACAAGTACAGCTATCGATCTTTACCAATAATGAAATCAACTGAACAAAACACAAAAATCAGAATCGCATCTGAGAACTGCAACCGCATGGTGTCTCGAGAAAAAAAGAAACGTAGCTAACTCTTAGCAGTCTCTTTACACCTAACCGTTACTTAACCCGTATTGATAAAAAGTTGTACAATAAAATTAATTATGAACCAGAACACTTGCTCACTTGCAAATGAGTACAGCAACCACAGTGAATGTTTTTTTTGTCTCATCAGCACACATCTGCCCAAATGGAATAGTTCATGTTAGCCAAGTTAGTTAACTAGCATCCAGTGACTGGTTATGAATCACTTGGTACATGTCCCTACATAACCATAGCTCTATATCTGCATTGAGTTTATCTATAATACTGTAATTACTTATATGTTTAATTATTGTCACCGTTACAACATTATTTTGAGTTTTAGGTTATTTGGGAAATGGAGCAGTACTTACTCGCGGTAGTGCAAAGTCTACTTTGCCGCGAGTTTCCCAAAATCCCTTCGTTTTGCAGAACTGTAACACTGATGTCATGTAGGTGGTGTTAAACTTATTTTAGCAGGAATTTCACACTTTATTTTACCCCGTTACAAATGCACAACAGAAACTGTCCAAAAAAGAGCTTTGTGAAAGAAACCAAAACTGGGTGAGGACAGTCAACTAGGCCAGTCTCTCTGTGAGGCTTTTAATTAATAGGCTCATTACCTTTCAATCTAACCTTGTTCCCCCTCTCCAGAGGATGAAAGGGACTTGTCTGCATGAAGAATACAGCCCTTGGACTGTTAGCAATGGTTCACTGGTGCTGTGCAATTGATGTTGCTGTAAGCCAGAGCACAAACAATGGGGAGAGACAGCAATGGCACATATTTAATGCCTCCTCCTTTTTTGGCCAATCACAGGAAGCCACTGAAAGGCCATTATCTTTCCTTCTTCATTACCCATGCTGTGTTAGGCCTCACTGATGAGATGCAAGTCCATCTACAAAGGGAATTACCCTACCTCGATGACCCTTATAAACAGAAAGCTGGAGACAGCCAATACATGTTTGTGGGCCCCTGAAACAAATTCTGCATATCATTTTAATACAAAAGATCAGCTTAGAAAAGTTTCTTTACAGTCCAGTTTATTTTAGGTTGTGATTAAAGGATGACTTTTCAGTTTTCAGTTGTTTTATTTTGGGGTGTTTTAAACTCTAAAGTGAAACTTTGATTGTCTTTGATTTTAATTTGTCTTTACCTTTGTTGAAAGAGTAATAGTTCTGCATAAGTTTGAGGGAAACCATAAACCTAGAGCAGGAACAACATAGTGCATTTAGTGCCAGAAGCCTTTTCTAACCACCTCATGGTCAATGAAGACCTGACAGACATTCATTGCCTTCCAGGTTTTTTTTCCACCTTTAGTGTTCCCTTTAAAATGACAAATGAAAAAACATGATTTTGCTTTTAATGTCTTTGTGCTTTTAATGACTTAGCTTTTAATGTTATATTGCACCATCTTTAACATGCCGTGATTACTGTCCCTCTCTGGTAAGACTGTGAAAGCAGTTGCTTTTATTCAGCCTGCATTATACTTGTTCATGTGTGAATGCATCTAATGTGACTAACATTGAAATGTTGCAATAGATACTATCTTCTACATTCAGTGGCTCTGACCTTTGCTTGCATGCATTGACTCAAATCAAATCAAATCAGATTTATTTATGTAGCGCTTTTTACAACAGTTGTTATCTCAAAGCAGCTTTACAAGTGTCCGAGTCTAAGCACCCAGTGATCGAGCCAAGGGCGACAGTGGCAAGGAAAAACTCCCTAAAAGCGTGAGGAAGAAACCTCGGAAGGAACCAAAACTCAAGGGGGGGTGCCCATTCTCAGTAGTGTTTTGAGACCTTGACAGGTTCGAAAAATTTCCTTCGTCCACAGACTGGGCTCTTCATGCAAAAGCTATGAGTTGATCAGTTTTGAAAGCAAACTTTTCTTTTTTTTTTCAAATTAGAACTTTAGGAAAACATTTCATTTCATAACCTTCTTTGTTAATGATTAGGACGATTTGTTAATGATTAGATAGGAAAGTTGTGCTGAAAGTACATTTTTTGATACTTTGTTACTTTACATTTAGGTATTGTTTTCCTATATTTATGATTTAGTTATGTAGTTTCATCAACTTTCCTGTTCTATATGTGGTAAGCACTGGCAAGCCGAATGTTAACCATTCTATAATCTGGTGGTTAAGAATACAAACACTTTCATTATGTGTTTTTGAATGGTGTCTCTCCTGCATCTGTTTCCATTTATAGAATCCTTTAGGTCATCCAACACTTTTCTGTCCAGTATTCTTAAGAGTAACTACCTGCTGGATCTGTAACTGTTGTCACTCAGGTAGACTTAAAACAAAGTCTGAATATGATGAATTTGTGAGATTATGATTCAATTGATTCTATGATTATAAATGGTTCTATCTTGCATTCATGTATGAAGGATTAAAAAAAACATTCAAACATTGTCCTGAATTTTTTTGTCCTATGAATTTTATAGTACTAGTCAAATACATCAATGGAAGTATGACAGATGCAACTGGGGGTCAAGAGCACAAAAAAAGAGGGAGGTAAAAATGTCACGTCGAGGCGGACACCCAGTCCGCTAGCCACGCCCACCAATCCGAGAATGACGAGGTCCCAATCACCTGTTTATTGAGTGCACCTGACGCTCGTCTGCTCAGTGACTATTTAAAGCCACAGCACTGTTAATACAATGCTGTGCATTAGCCATGCCTGAACGACTGTATCCAGCCTCTGTGCGTTTCTCACACTGTTTCAGTTTGCTTCTCGCCGCTTTACTACAGCCCTGCCGGTAAAACCTGGACATTGCTTTGTTCATTCGCTTGTTTGTGTTGACATTGCTTTTGTGTGTCTTGCACGCCACTGGCAACCTCTCTGCTAATAAACAGCTAGTATATTTCCAGTTGCGTTTGGCTCTGCTCCCTCCACACCGCTGTCACAGCGATAAGAAAATTCACACCATCTCAGAATCTCTAGAGCTTACAGTTAAAGCTACAATTCAAGGCAGTAAATAAGAGGCCATTCTGGCAGAGTGATCCTCCTCCCTAAAGCCTAGTAGAAAGCCTGGCATGCATTTACCCCAGGGCTTACTGTATGCTGTAAAACACACAGCAGCAGGCTGTAAACATAGAGCAATGAGATGGGTGAATAATGGCTTCCTCTCCAGCCACATCTGCTGCTGAGAGGCCAAGGCACACTGTACACAAAGTTCTCCTTACTGCTGCTGTAACACCTGCCTACACAGTCAGTGGTTTGCTAACATAGTGATTCAGATAAAGCCTTGCACTTTCCTAGGGTAACTCAGCTTGGACTGTACTCTGGCCCAGTGGTTTTAGGTCCATTGTCCTCATACACCTGCTTTCAGGGGTCTTGTGAGGAGTTCATTACCCAAATCTATTATGTTCCAATACCCACTCACAACAGGCAGAGAGAGACCAGTCGCTGTGATGATTTGTTTTCACTATCCCAGCATGGGAGGGAGGGCAAGTTCTTGAGATGAAGACATTGTATGGAGTTTGGGACACTGTTATACATACATGTATTAGTGCTATACAGAAATAACTTAACTTTAATTGTTATGTTGAAGTAATTTATAAGCCTTTATTTCCTATGATGTTTTGAAACGAATCAGCATTTTTTAGATTTCTTTAGAGTTATCTGAATTATCCTGATGAATTAAAGTTAGTATACTATTTCAATTTACATAAGAACTAATTTTTAGAAGTACATTATACCACCATGCAGGCTTGCAGCCACCATTCTGTATATTGAAGTTGTTTGCATAAGGTATTTGCATAAGCTAATACCTGCTTAAAGAGGCCTTTTAGAGTACTAATACAGATTAGAGTACTCTTATAGCAAAACTGAGTGCAGTAATAGACATGTTAGGTCTGGCTTGTTTATTACTTGCTGGAAAACTTGTGAAATAAGGAGCTATGGAGTGTTGATTAACCTCAGTAGGTGGTGAGTCTATGAAAGTATGTGCAAGCTCATGGAGAAAAGAAAGAAAAGTGTGTGCACATTTGTGTATATGTATGAGAGTGTGCACACATTTGTGTACATGCATGAGTGTGTGCACACATTTGTGTATATGTATGAGTGAAAGAGGGAAGGAGAGACAGACAGAAGTAATGAAAATGAGGGGGTTGGCAGAGGACTGGTGGGTGGCTCTATAGCTATGGATAAATACAATGCAAATAGGATTTTACACCATGTTTTCAGGCAGATCTGGGGGCTCCAATCTGGCGAGGCTCAGTGGGAACTGGAGGCTAACAATAGCAGAGAGGGTTTTGTATATAAAGAGCTTCATATTCAGCCAAGACCAGTTACACTTGTGGGCTCAGTAAACCTGCAATTAACCTTGATGTGTTTCACCTTCCAAAGTAGCCCAAACTGAGACCGTATTTTTCTGAGGTTTATATCAGAATGATATAAATATATGAAAAACTGAGGTGCAGCAGTCAGGGCTGTAACAGTTGGTTCATGATTGTTTAAATTGAAAGTAACAAAATACAAAGGAAATACATGTCTTAATTAGCTTATTTACAGAAGTTTTATACCCTTAATGCAGTTTGTTGCTTGTCCCCTGTGTTTAAGGAAATTTATTAAGTTTTAAAACTGTCAGTCAAGCTCTCATTGTGCTTAAACCCAAACAAATAATTTGACTGGGTCACTTTTTTAGAGGAAAAACACTGGCTTTGTACTAAGATTTTATTTACCTCAAATGAATCCAAATGGTTTGGGGTAATCATAAGATCTGAATATAAGGCGCATGAACTTGATTCCCACTGTCTGACATTCATTTTAATACATAAAACAGAAAAGCACTATATTGTGTTTACACAGGATATTTTATTTATTATTTAAAAATATTTTATTTATTATAAAAAATATTATTTATTTATTATTTATTGAGAATTGTCAGAGAGTCCCTTAAAAACAACTATTAAACAGTGTTCTAGCGTAAAACAATCTTACTATACACACCACTTGCTTTGGAAAAAATTCTCATTCCTGCTATCCAGTCCAGCTAAGTTCTGCCTCAAGTTGACATGGTGAAATTTGGACTCTGCTAAAATCAGTGATCATACTTCAATGAACATCTTGTAGCACAAAATGTCAGCATAATAAAACAGTTCACAAATTAATAGGTAAATTATGCTCTAGATTAACTGACTCAATTTGTATGACTTTAAGTGCTGAGGTACATTTGTTTGAAACTTTAAAGGACCATGCAAGCCATAAACTTAGAATTTTGTTAATCACAGAAAAAATATTAATTTCTTAGTGTTCAACAGAATCAGAGGCTTGAGGTCTTGATACATCAAAGCAAGAATGCATTTCAGCATACAAGGCATGTGTCAAAGTGTGCCAGGCACCCAGTTAAAGGGACAGGCCCACTCTACATACCTGTCTACCTTGTTCTCAATCACCAAGTTATTGATTACAGGCGCACATCGTTCACTTAACAAACTCACACATATAAGCCCACAGGTCCTTCCATTCTTTACTGCACATTTGCCTAAGCAAAAATACTAGAAGCTTGCTGCTTGAGTCCAACTTCAGGTCTGTTAAGATGACATTTATTGCTTGCTTTTCTGTTTATCAGTGCTTTTACATCGCTGCTTGTGATACCATTTTGTTATGAAGAATAAAACTCCTTCAACTCAATCCTCGCCCTCTGTTCCTTCTATGCTGCCGTTACAGCATGGATACAAGATGTAGAGTCAGTTAATGTATATTGGTCTATTCTGAAGACTAAAATAATCTCTGCTAAATTTGCTCAGTAAAACCACTTTACAGAAAGAATCTTCCCTAATTTGTATTAATTCTCCAGCATGAGACAGTCAAACTGTTCACGCAACAGAAAAGAGAGATGCAGAACAACTGTGTGACTAAACACAACAGTTAGTCTAGCCCTTCCCATCTGCTCTCTTGAGATGGGCCTTCATTTGAATTTAATGAAGGAGAAGAAACGCCAAGCTGCATGTAGCACAAACGGAGCCTATGAGAATCCCAAATCATATAAGTAAATCTGAGCTACAATAGTGGATTACGATGAAGGCCTTGGGGTGATGGTGCAGCAGTCATTAAGGAGGCACTGGCCTGCCTACATGCACAGTCCAATAGCAGCATGTCCATGCAGCTATAGAGAAGGCCTACCCTTTTTTTTTTTTTTGCTCTGTGGACCTTAAGACAAGAAAACAGCAGTGTGCATTAGCAGAACCCCACTGGAGAATGCAAAGAGCAAACATGACCAATACCATGGTTATATTGAATTCATGTATGTGAGTTAAGCTTGCAGGAATATATTTAAGGAAAATTTATATAGTTACATTTTGACAGATTTGTAAAGTGAAATGGAGAGAGAAATTCAAATTTTCATTAATTTCAGTTTTTAAAATGTATCTTATCTATTTTGAAATTAATCTACTGGAAAGCCTTACTTTGAAGTTTTCAGAGATTGAGTTAATAGGCTTTGAAAGGTCTCTTATTGAGGTGCATTTGTGGTAACCTGTTTAGACTACAGATCTGCAGGCCACTGGCTGGTTCTTAACCTCTGAGGTGAACCATGCAGCTGAATAGAGACGTGTCCAACCAAAACTCTTGACTACTATGCCTGTTGAACTCCTCACCTCTTTAGAAGACCTCCTCTCTTTTCATTATGCAAACAATAGCCCATCTAGACCAACGTTTTATAGGTCATTTAACAGGGCTTTTGGTGTGCATGCTAAAGAACTACAAGGCTATGACAACATGCCTGCCTTTTAAAAAGTGGAATGACTGCATCCAGTATATTAAGCTGTCTTTGTGCATATAAATCTGTCCCCATTTTCATAGTCACATTTTGTGACAAAGTATTCAAGATCTAAAAAAAATGAATTACACCCCCAATTTGGATCCCAGTGTTATAATTATTCATTCCAGTGTTGAATTGGTGGGATATTGCTCTGATAATGAGTATATTGGAAGTAATGTAATTGTTCATGAGTTTGTCTGACACTGGCAAGGAGGGAAATTAGTAAAGGCAACAGCACATTGGCAGCAGCTTAGACATGCTGTAGAAATTTGCTCAGACACACACAAAGGAACCTATGAGGTCTTAGAAGGAGGGGCAGCTAAGGCGAGAGAGCTAGGAGGTTTGGAGGAGGGGTATATTAGTCCTCTTGTACCCTTAAAACAATCCCTAAGAACAGATTGGATTTGCATCTGTAATAGAGTGCAGGCTCCTGTTTGTAAAAGGCTTAGGCTGGGTCTGACCCTGGCTTAGCCACAAATTGACACACTGCATCTTACCTCAATCCCTTTCTGCAACAGCTCACAACACCATCATGGGAAAATTCACCAACTTAAAGGATCTTTTGGGAGCTGGGGCTGGAAATGAAAGGCTCAGCTCAAAGTGGGAAATTACTTACAAGTGTGTACAATGGAACCCTCTGCTGTTAATTACCACTAACAAGGGTTTCCAAAAAACCTGGTGTGAAGAAAGGAAAACAGTGTTAGCACAGAGAATATGCCAGAGAGGTGGAATTCTCCATATGGGTCTAAAGCTCCTGCTTGCACTGCACTGCCAGGACCTGAAACCACACTTTTATTCTCCAGGCTACTTTGTGGAAGTCAAGATCAATGACTTACTCTAGTTTCCCTTGTGGAAAAACATCTTATTAGCAAGCTCATCAATTTTGTTATAATTTTTCTCAGAATAATTTAAAAGGAAAAATGAGCTAATAAGTTATGCATTTCCCATATTGTGGGTTTTATAGTGTGGAAATGGGTTATGTATGGACATGCCCAAAGGTCTCACCTACTTCTACTGCTCTCACAATAGGTCCCATTTCAGTCTCAATACAACATGTTTCACTCTGGGTTTACATTCTGTCTGAAGTTAAACAATAGCTTAATATTTGTATTGAAACAAATAGTTTTACGTTGATTTTGCTTTTTAAAAAAATATCCAAATGGCTTTATTATTCAAGAGCTCCAGGATACATGTTGTACCAGATTATACAGGCTCTGCAGTAAAGAGCTCCAGGATACATGCTGCACCAGATTACACAGGCTCTGCAGTAAAGAGCTCCAGGATACATGCTGCACCAGACTACACAGGCTCTGCAGTAAAGAGCTCCAGGATACATGCTGCACCAGACTACACAGGCTCTGCAGTAAAGAGCTCCAGGATACATGTTGCACCAGACTACACAGGCTCTACAGTAAAGAGCTCCAGGATACATGTTGCACCAGATTACACAGGCTCTGCAGTTAAGAGTCTAGAATGACGGCAGCAGTGAACACTAGCTTTGAATCCTGGCCATTTTCCAGAAAGTCTTTCAATTACAGAAAATGAACTCAACTACACTGCATGCGCAAGATAAATTGTAGTGATCTCAGGTAGTAAATGAAACAGTTAAACTAATCTATAGATTTAATTAAAGTAACACATCTGGGAATGTTGGCCATGTAGACAATGACTTTTAGTAGTAGACAAGTGTCTCACAAATCCAATCATTTAACACAATGACTTCTAAAAGCCTGTTCATAAAGCATTCTCATAGACAAGTGAAACATTCAAGTCTGGTTAATACTACATACCTGGGAAAGGATTTCTATTTAAGACTGGTGGGTTTGGCATGAAAGCAGTTCTTGTCCTATGATTGACATTTATAAATATGTACTATAATATTATAAATATCAATGCACAATGTACTAACATCTAATATTTGAATTCAAAACCAAATTTGTTTTCAGTTTGTTATGACTTTAAATATACACAAGTTAGCCAGACACATGTTACAAAATGAGAGGGCTTTTTGTGATCTATACATTCTTTGTTATAAATGAACAAAATGTTTATTGTACATGGTAAATCACTGACATTGCATATTCACAGTTGTCTTCTGAATTGAACCATTTTGTTTACAGTTACATTTTTACTTGGATAACACAAACTGCTACAGCATACAATGACCACATGTGTATGGTCTACAAGGGGACTACTTAGATACCGGTACTGTGTAGCTCTGAGTCCCTCTGGAGATGCCAACAGTGTCTAAATGATTCCTCAGCTCCTCAGTTTGAGTGAGCCCAGGGGTCCCAAGGTGAGTTGGGCTGCTAACCATTAAGTATCTGAAGGCAGAAAAGGCCCTCCAACTATTATTCTAAGGCCTGACTCTGGTTGCAGGTTCTCAGGGACCTGATGTTCACTGAATGAAAGAACAACTTGTGCAGTCTATACAGCACTGGACATGTGTTTCATATTCTGCAGGCTTGTTTAGCCAGCCAGAGTCCAGTTTACTATAAATGAGTAGGTAGGACTAGTCTTACATTTAGCCCCAGGCTTGGTGTGTTGCTTCTGGATGACCTAATTTATTATTATTTAAATATTTTTTACTTAAGTGTGCATCCGAATGAGGCAAATTTCTGCACATCACAGCCCCCTACTAAACACACTTTTTCCAGCTACACACTGTACCTGAACTGTAGTAGTTAAAGAGGCAGCAGCCTCTAGGCTGCATATACACCCCAAAACACCAAACTGCCCTGTGTTGACCCTAATAGCCCAATTCCCAATCACGGCCAGTGCTGTGCTACTGCTATAGGAAGTGAGCAAAAATGGTTTCTGGGTTTTGAATGTTGTAGATGTACTAGCTTTTTAACAGAGTCAGACAAATCTTTTCTTTTAGCTTCTTTTCTCTCTCAGCCAGGACTTAACTCTTTAGGTCTGTGCACCCCACTATGAAGTGGTTTCAGCTCAAATGCTTTGGCTAATGCTCAAGTTCTGAACCAACATTTGTAGGAATTTATTAGTAATTATAATTTACAGCATTGTGTAGAATGTTATTACTGGAGCACTTATAGTAACACATCTCCCAGCATTACTATTTGGAAATATGTAGCAGCCACTGGAATCTAGAGGTAAATGTGTTTTTAAGCATTTAAACACATTAATGGAGACACATTCATACCATTTTCTCCACTCTTTCCCACAATGGAGCTAATGAGTCCAAACTCTCTTCATTTACTTTTGCAGTCAACCTTTTATATGTCAACCATATGGCAATCTAAATGCTAGTGTGATAAAACTGCCTGGTGTAGTGTATGGCTCTAGAGTAATTTTCAGAAACATTCTTCAAACTTTCTTATTTCTATCCATGATTGTATTGGTTTTAAGGATTGGTATTGAGCAAAGCATGTAGGACTGCCAAGAGAGGTGGTCCCACATTTTGCCAATCATTGCCCCCTCTTGGATGGTCTGTAGCTGTGAGACTCCGGTCTCCTGTAGCTGTGAGACTCCAGTCTCCTGTAGCACGCCAAGCTGAACAGAGACCCAGCTGCTTTAGTGTAAACATTACTAAATCAGACTGAAAGCAGCAAATTAAGTCATCATGTAGCTTTCTAAAAAGAACCCTTTATTCTTTTGTTATAATCATACCTTCCCCTATGTATCTGTGTGTACACAAAATAAGACTGAAACAAAATGACAAATTTGGGAAGTGTAATAAAACTGTCCAGTAAAGCATCAGAGCACCAGACTGAGCTTTATTTTTTTTAGTGAGCCAATAACAGACAGCACAAATTTTAGGTGCCTTTCCAGAATGAAAAGCAGGGCCCTTCCCTAACTTTCATAATGTCAAACCTGCCCCTGCTCCACCATGCACAATTGCTCTTGTTGCCAAAGGTCTCCATCCCTGAAATACTGATTGATTTCCATTACTACTCATCATGTTCATCTGTGGGCTACTGGGACTCATTACTATCTGCCTTAAACCCAGTGTTTTGCATGATTATCTTGTCTGTATTATCTCCTGGATTTGGTTTTGTTTGCTTTCAGATTTTGATTCCTACGTGTTCTTGATACTGGTTGTGTCTGTACTGCTCTTAAATTGTCTGATCTCTAGCCTGTGCCCTGACAGACTCACAATTTATACCTTTGCCTGTTTTAAATCAAATCTGTGACTGGATTCCTCTGTGTCTCACAGAAGACCACACCAACACTGGATATATTTCAACCTTATCTGCCCAGGAGACCCAACTCGGATCGCAAGAGATACACTTGCAATGTCTGATGGAAGCTGTGAGGTGTTGGAACAGTTACACACCCCAACCCACACTCAAACGCCTACATCCACAATGCATAGCTCTCTTTGAAAAGTGGCTCACAGGGGGAATGTAAGGGATTTTTACTCTAGTGCTCTTTGCGTTTTCATTGCTCTCGTGCTACATTTGCTAATGACAACCCTATAATGGTGTTTATTGTCTCTTTACTGATCTATAAACCCCTACAAGGGGCTACAGTTTTAATAATGCTTTGAAGGCCAAACTTGCATGTAAGGATAACTTGTTGAATTTCTCAGTTTGTGCCAGTATATAACCATGTTGACAACCTTATTCAGACCTGTCAGGACCCTATGTACATAGGGTGAAGCAAATTTTCCTCTGGTGAGCAATTGTCACATAAAGTTTATGTTTATTTCTTTTAATTTTGATTATTATAACTGACAAGTAATAAAAATCCCAAATTCAGTATCTCAGAAAATTTGAATATTGGGAAAAGGTTCAATATTAAAGACACCTGGTGCCACACTCTAATCAGCTAATTAATTCAAAACACCTGCAAAGGCCTTTAAATGGTTTCTCAGTCTAGTTCTGTAGGCTACACAATCATGGGGAAGACTGCTGACTTGACAGTTGTCCAGAAGGTGACCACTGACACGTTGCACAAGGAGGGCAAGAGACAAAATGTCATTGCTAAAGAAGCTGGCTGTTTACAGAGCTCTGTGTCCAAGCACATTTAATAGAGAGGCGAAGGGAAGGAAAAGATGTGGTAGAAAAAAAGTGTACAAGCAATAGGGATAACCGCACCCTGGA
>JAOXYF010000007.1:29073897-29098520 GCA_028565775.1 Sternarchorhynchus goeldii
TTTCACTTTTTGAATGGAATTACTGAAATAAATAAACTTTTTCATGATATTCTAATTTTATGACCAGCACCTGTACATCTTGTGTCTTCAAATGGGATTTTCCAAAACTTACTCAGTGAAATAACTTGGGTTTGGAGAATTCTGCTATTCTAAGTTAATGTTACAGCCTATGTGTGCCTGCCAAGATAAATCTCTCATTGCTTTTCTGTTTCAGCACTAATAGAATCTTCATCTGGAAACTTCAATCAACAGGTTCTTGTCCTTAGTTTTATCTATTGACACTTCAAGTATGATTTATGGGCTATCAACAACAAAGCTCTTGGTTTCACTGCTCCCCTAACTTGGGTATGACTTCTACACCAAAACTGTTAGACGCTTCCACAAACACTGTAGCACTTCGATATCCTTAGCTGATCAAACATAACATTTTGTGTTGAACAAGTAGTGAGCTAAGAAATTGGAACATTGTAATTTAGTCAGCAAATCCCTGGTCACTGAATATGAACAATTTTGGGCAGCTTTTTTTACCATCACTTTGTAGATGGTATTGGGCAGTGGATATGGACAATCTACCTCGGTAGTCAATGCATCTCTGTACCCCCTTTCTCTACCAGAACTTGGAGAAAGACCACATTTGAGAGACTTTAGTGTTGAGGAATATTCGCACTTCCAAATCCCTGGCAGCAGTCAACATTTTCTTTCATTTGTGTAAAAGAGAGATGAAAGACTTGGACCATGTATAGATTATCAGGGCCTTAATGCCATTACAGTTAAGTATTGCAAATTCCTTTCCCATATCCTTTATTTATAATGATCAGTTACATGAGGCCACTATTTTCTCTAAATTACATCTCCATTGTTCTTACAATTCTATGGGCATATGACGGGGCAATGAGTGGGATACAGCTTTCATTATTGACACTGGTCACTGAGTACTTATCGTGGCATATGAGTTAATGCCCCTTCTGTATTCCAAGCCTTCATGAATGACGTGCGATATAACATACTGAACTGCTGTGTGATGGTTTGAAAGGATGAAACTATACCAAAAACCATGAGTAACATGTTAGCCATGTCAACATGAACACTCCATTTATAAGCATCTTTTTCAATGTAGAAAGTTACATTTATAGCATTTGGCTGACACTTTTATCCAAAGCGATTTACAATTGTGACTGAACACATCTTGAGCAGTTGAGGGTTAAGGGCCTTGCTCAGGGGCCCAATAGTGGCAGAGGTGGGGTTTGAACCAGCAATCTTCTGATTACTAGTCAAGTGCCTTTACCAGTGAGCTACCACTGACCCTCTCCTTCCATTAGTCCAAGAAGTAGCAAAAGGGTAAGCATAGATGAGTTCAAAAGTATCTGCCATTTCTGAGTGGCTAAATCTGAAGACTTTAGGGGACCAACAGAGTTCTGTGGAATTTGCATATTTTTACAAATGGCTTATTAGGAACTTCACTTCAGTAGCTGCAGCTTTAACATTCCTAAAGTTAGAATCCTAAAATGTACAGAAGTAGCAGAGCTTGAGACTTGAGACCCTAAAACTTTTTACCTCTACCCAGATTCTTGTGCATTCTTAAAAAGCTTTTCATAAAATCGGCTTTTGAAGAATGGATACTTTTTTTTTGGTCCCCCATCATAATCTGAAGTGGATTAAGGCAGTCAAATAGTTACATTTTAGTCAAGGTAGATTGTTTTTTTTTTAAACTTAGTTTAATGTCATGCTGACGTATTGCCCTGGGTAAAAAAAACAAAGCTGACTCTCCATTCAAACTCTGCAATAATGACCTAAAACATGGTCTAATCTGCTCATTCTTCTTTCTTCATGCATTGCAGCCCATCTTTCTTCACACTGTAGTTCAAGTGGACCAAGTATAGGTCTGGAAAAAGAATGTTCAGAATACACTGCTCCAAGCTACAGGTCAGTGGTCCAGAGGAACAGGTCTGGGTACTTCTGGAGGACCTTCTTGGATCTTTCAAATATTATGGAATTTCAGAGTTCATCCTAGTCCTCCAGCCCTTCCCCCTAGGGGCAGGCACAGGCATCTGACTGTTTTGGCTTCAGGAGTTACTGGTGGTTTTTGCTGCATAACCGTCCAGATTCACTTCCAACTCTCTTCTAGCTCTCTTGTTTGTTCCATCAGAGGTCTCTGTTCCTGGAATACTGACTGGTCTTCTTGACTACGCATCATGCTTACCTGTTAGCTATTTGGACTCATTCCATCTGCTCATTTAAATCGAGTGTTTTGCCATGTACCTCTTCAAAGTCTTGCCAACAGTGTGAATTTCTGAACCTTTATTCTGCATTATCTCCTGGATTTGACTTTGCTTGCCTTCAGTTTTGCCTAATTGGTTTCAAGGGGTTTCTTGGTTGCCTTCATTGTTTTGTATATTTGAATCGTGTGTTTTTCCTGTCTCGTGACTGGTCATTGTACTATGTGCTACAGTATCTCACAAAAGTGAGTACACTCCTCACATTTTTGTAAATATTTTGTATGTTTTCATGGGACAGCACATGAAGATATGACACTTTGATACAATATACTGGAATAGCACCTTTTAGCCTCAGTTTCTTTAGCAAAGCAGTAGTCATCTTGGAGGTGTGTTTGGGGTCATTATTATGCTGGAATACTGCCCTGTGGCCTAGTTTGTGAAGGTAGGGGATCATGCTCTGCTTCAATATGTCACAGTACATGTCATTTTGATAATGTTCAGGATATGGTCTATGGTCTGAGCACTAACAGTCTGATCCCCCACCCCTTTAACCTCTGCAGCAATGCTGGCACCACTCATTTCAAAAGCCAACCTGCTGAGCACGTGCACTCAACTTCTTTGGTTGACCATGACGAGGCCTGTTCTTAGTGGAACCTGTCCTGTTAAGTCACTGTATGGTCTTGGCCACCATGTTGCAGCTCAGTTTCAGGGTGTTGGCAATCTTCTAATAGCCTAGGCTGTCTTTATATAGAGGAACAATTCTTTATTTTCAGATCGTCAGAGTTCTTTGTCATGACTTGCCATGTTGAACTTCTTATTACCAGTATGAGAGCAATAACACCAAATATAACATACCTGCTCCCCATTCACACGTGAGACCTTGTAACACTAACGAGTCACATGACACCAGGGAAGGAAAATGGCTAACTGGGCACAATTAACCATTTTCATTTAGGGGTTTAATGACTTTCATTGCCAGTGACATTAATGGCTGTGTTGAGTTATTTTGAAGTTGCAGCAAATTTAGTTATACAAGCTGTACACTGACTACTTTACATTGTATCAAAAATGTCATGTCTTCCATGCTGTCCCATGAAAAAGTATAATATTTGCAAAAATGTGAGGAGTGTACTCACTTTTGTGAGATACTGTATGTTACATTTCCTAGTGTTTCTTGTTAGTTTCTATAT
The DNA here is from genome assembly GCA_028565775.1 of Sternarchorhynchus goeldii. Taxonomy (NCBI): domain Eukaryota; kingdom Metazoa; phylum Chordata; class Actinopteri; order Gymnotiformes; family Apteronotidae; genus Sternarchorhynchus; species Sternarchorhynchus goeldii. The sequence goes on from JAOXYF010000007.1 coordinate 29,077,304, forward strand.
CCTGGTTATCCTGTGTTTGTATCCTTCATTTGTATTGTTGGCCTGTGTTGTGCTTCGTTTCCATGTTCTGATCTTTGACTGATTTCCCTGACTCTAGAACAATGTGCCTTAGATCCATTTCCTACATATTTACTCAAAGCAAATGTTTCAGCTATTAGTCCATTGATTATCACTGTACTAAACCAATGCCTCCAGGTGGGTCATGTTCCTGCTACCTTAAAGACTGCAATTATTAGACCACTTCACTATTAGACTTTTTTTGGTCAGAATATTCCTATTTCCTCAACAGTCACCAATCTAGGTGTACAACTGAACTCACATCTCACTTTTGACAGTCATATCAAGCACCTCAGTAAAATCTCCTTTTATCATCTGCGAAATATTGCAAGACTTCGTTCCTCTCTCATCTTATCAGATGCTGAAAAACTGATCCACGCCTTTGTCTCCACCAGACTGGATTATTGTAATGCATTGGGATTTTTAACAAAACCTTTCAGAGACTGCAGTCCATTCAAAACAGCACCACTAGGATTCTGATGAAAGTGCGAAAGTATGAACACATCACTCCCATCCTCCGCTCTCTTCACTGGTTGCCTATCTCTGCCAGAATCCAATACCAGGTCTCTGTTCTCACTCACCAGTGTATTTATGGACATGCTCAAAGAACTGATTACCACACAGAATTCATCCCGATCCCTCTGCTCTACAAACTCTAATCAGCTCATCCTTCCAAGAACCTGGCTCAAAACCATGGGTGATCGGGCCTTCTGCTCTGCTGCCCCCCGCCTTTGGAATGCCTTCTTGGAACATCTGAGGGCACCCCAGACAGTTGGGAATTTTAAAAAGGGACTTAATTTTCAGTAAAACATTTAAGTGATTTTAACATGTATTTTTCTCTTTTGGTGATTACTGCTATATCCTAATACATTTTTGTATAGTTTTGATGGCACTTGTGTCACTTTAAGATTTGTTTTAAATATAAAGTTACAAATAAAAAAAGTTTTACAAATAAAATGTATTATTATTATTATTATTATTATTGACTATGTATGTGGATCTGCCCATGAAATGCACTCTTTGAGGCATTTTATTGGGTTCATGCAATGCTTTTGTGCTCCAGGTTATCTAAACTGGTAACAGTAGTCAATTGTTACTTCTTCCATTAAAATACAAATCCTGTATACATAATCAAGTATCAGTAAGACTTTCTGTGAATTACAATATCTGTGTAGGCTAAATGAAATGAAAATAGTTTTACATTCTCTGCCCCAAACATTGCAAAAGGTTTGTTTACACATTACTCAACTTAAAATGGGCATTGCATTATTATTGTGTGTGTTTGGGGGGGGTCTGGGCAGAGAGAGAGAATTTGTACATGACTGAGTATTTTTGCATTATGTTGAAGATGAACAGCGTCTGTCAGAAATCATTAGAATAAGCAGCTGGATTTTCACCTTCATAGCTTTTCTGTTGAAATTCTGGAGTCCTATCACCTCACCAGTGGGAGCACTTATGCCATGTGTCTGCCAGCCAACATGACAGTAGAAATCAATGAGCCTTTTGTCAGAGAATAATGAATATAATTTTGTGGAGTTTGATTAAATCATAATGTGTTCCGTAATGAATCTTCTGCTCAGTTCCATTACTCAGTATGTGTTATCAATGCTAAATATAGCTGTGTAATGGATTCTGTCTCTGTCTGCTTTATTCTGGTGAGGCTCTTTATGTCAGGTATATATTTAACTATGCTGAAATTCATTCGAACGCAACTGAGGCACATTGCTTCATACATGAACATAATATATATGTTCTAATACAAGGCATTTTTAAAATTGTATTTCTTGTAATAGCATACTTTGCATGAGAAATGTGTGCATTATGTACTAAAATAGAAATCCCAAATTCACTGCCATTTATTTGCATGTATCCTTACACAATGTTGTAAGAGGCATATTTCCCTCTTACTATAACATGATGAACTGGAGAGGATATGCACTCTGCTTATTTTACATCATCTTTTTAGTATGGAGTTTAATCTATTATAGAATTAAATATATTAACCTGTCTGTGACACATTTTATTATGTATGAAACTAAGTTTAAAACCCCTTTTAAATTTAAATCATGTTCAAATCCATGCTTTTTAAAAATTCTCAATCTTGCAAAGATGGCATTTTCAAATTATTGGTTGTGTAATTAAATAGGCTATACCCAAACCTCGTATTGTTTGGCTCTCATCAGAAATGAGTCAGAATTATGTAGTAGTTAGAGTAGCAAATTCAAATGCATAGACTGAATATCAAAGGATGACTTTACAAGCTTTCCAAGACATATTGTTGACAGTGACAGACCCTAGAAGAAAACTGATTTGAACATTGCTTATATAAATATATTTGTAGATTTTAACTTTGTGTTCTAGATGTTCTAGATGAAGATTTCAAATGAACTGGACTGGACTGTAATGGCAAGATATTCAAATCACCTATCATATGCCATTTATCTTATGTTTTGTAGCACATCACATGTAGCATGTTAACATCTTGCTGTCCAGATTACATTGCAAACTAAGAATTGGCTGTCCTTTGGATCCTGCAGTTCTGGCTTATCTGACCCTATCACCACTGATACAGATGTAGTCCACTCATATTTCACATGTTCACATTTTGTCTGGCTCTTTGGTTTTCTGATCTCTGTATCCCCCCGCCCCCCAGCCACCCTGGCCGCACCTACTGTTTCCTTGGTAACCAAGCAGGTGCTCCCCTGGAGTGGGCGCGTTGTCTCCCTTGACAGGCGGTCTTCCTGCTTGGTGCCAGCCTCAAAAACAACTAGAAGCTATACAGTGGCTGAGTAGCCTACCTCTGCCCATCAGCACCTCCACACATGATTAACATACTGGGTCAAAGTGGTAGCCAAAGTCACCTTCATAAAGGTGCACAGCAGAGCAGCACAGCAATTCTTTCCCCTGAAGTATAATATACCACATTTAATTGTTTTTGTGAACATGAACATTGCTCTTTTAAACATGTGAAACCTCACTTTAGATCAGTTTGTTTGGTGTGATGAGAGCATCTGTGTGGAAGTCTTGCTGTTGTTGCACTGCCAGGACAGGTCCCAGGGCAATAATCAGATGTTAATACCAAAAGTTCACTGGTAACCAAAAGGGCCAGTGGGGTGTGTGAGTATAAAAACAGCTTCATATACAGAATGAAAATATTATGCATGACAAATGTTATCTAAGGACACTAAAGACTAAAAACTAAAATTTTATGTTTGCATTTAAATCCTGTAGGTTTTGGGTATAAAACAATTTGAAAAGAAAATAACACAAAGCATTTTCATTTGGAAGAGAGCATAAGTTCTCCCCCATCTGGATTTGGAGCAATTCATATTAGGATAACTGAGCTCATGAAACCTCATTAATGACACCATAGGTTTTTCTCTAGTGCTTTGTGAGGTTAAGGAGCAGCCATTCTGCACTGAGGAGAATTTGTGATTTCAGTATGATTTGGAGCAGCTGAGCTCATGTTTGAATGATATGTTTACTAACCTAACCTAAAGGGTTGGTGCACTACAAGGTCATCTTGAGTTGATCACTAACATGCAAATCAAATCAGTTTTATTTACATAGCGCCTTTTACAACAGATGTTGTCTCAAGCAGCTTTGCAAGTGTCTGAGTCCAAGCCCCCAGTGATCAAGCCCAGGGCGACAGTGGCTAGGAAAAACTCCTTAAGAGCATGAGGAAGAAACCTTGGGAGGAGCGAAGATTCAAGGGGGAGCCCATCCTCTTCTGAATGACAACGGTCACCACAAGAAGAAGATAGATATCTAAGAAACACAAAGTAATAAATGATAAATTATGAAATAAAGGGGGGGGGTCAGAGATGTTGAGAAGGGTCTCCTTCCAGTTGATTAATCTTCCATCTGCATCTGGATAAATAGGAGGTGATTGGTCAGTGGCAGGTAGCAGGAGAGCCTCGTCAATCCTTACTTAGTATCAAGCTGGATGGGGGACAACCATTAGCTCTGTCAAAGTAAAGAGAGGCAGTTAGTTTTGTATGTGACTAAATATGGAACCTAAAATATAGACATTTCAGAAGCGTGGCAGCAACTCCGGCAAACTATTATAGCCTAACTAAAAGGACAGAATCAGAAGATAACACAGACTTAGGGCATCCCTGAGGTGATGACATCCCTCCACTCCATCGTCAATAAACTTGAGTGAATGCGTGTGGTGCTGAGACGACAGCACCAGCATCTCAGTATACCATAAAACCTTCTGCTCATAAACCCCTGGATCTGTAACCTTTATCTAAGGGGGAATATTAATTACCAAACCCTAAACTAAATAAGTTTTTAACCTAGACTTAAAGATTGAGACTGTGTCAAGAGTCCCAGACATTTTCTGGAAGGTTGTTCCATAGTTGGGTTGGCTTTGTAAGAAAAGGCTCTTCCCCCTACTGTTACCTTATTGATTAATGGAACAAATAAGAAGCAGCACCCTGTGTTCTTAGTAAACGTTGGTGCTCATAGTAAGAAATAAGTTCTTGCAAAAAATCAGGGGCGAGCCCATGCAGCTTCATATGTTAATAAAAGGTGTGACGTATGAGCCCCGGAGGGTTGCAAGAAACCGACAGGACTCACGTTTAAAAGTGAAATCTACGAACCTCTTTATTATCGGTTTTGTTTTGAACAACGTTTGAACAAGGACAGAGACAACAACGTTCACATCTACATCAACTTCAAAGACCGACAACACATTGTGACACATACACGCTTTTAAACAGTCACCCTGACGAGACACAGGTGCAACATATCACAAACACAACAAGCTCATTTACACGCCACGCCCACTCTTGAACATATACTCACACACACTCACTCATTCATACAACACGACAACAGAACACACCTCCACACAGACACACCCACACAGACACACCCACACAGACACGAGACGGGGAAGGCGACCAGGGCGGACACCGTGACAAAAGGATAACTGGGAGCCAGTGCATGGCTGATAGAACTGGGCTGATATGATAGAATTTTCTAGTTCTAGTTAGAGCTCTGGCTGCAGCATTTTGAACTAGTTGCTTACTTAGCTTACTAAGCTTACTTAGATTTTTATTAGAGCATCCTAATAGTAGTAAGTTATAATAGTCTAATCTAGAGCTAATAAAGGCATGTACAAATTTTGCTGCATCATGGCAGGATAGTGTATTCCTTAGTTTGCTAATATTGTGTAGGTAAAGAAAAGCTATCCTAGTAGTACAATCTATTTATTGAACTATAGGTCAGAGTCAAACACGATGCCAAGATTTTTAGCTACCGAACCAGGTTCAATGGGAAAGTCAGTGAGATTTAGCATTAAATCTGATATTTTCTGTCTTGCTGCCTTTGAGCCCAGGAGGAGGACCTCTGTTTTGTCACCATTAAGGTGGAGGAAATTTTGTGACATCTAGTCATTCACATATTCACTTATGAAGGCTTCAGTTATCTCTAATCTAGGTCTGTCATCAGGTTTGGTGATAGCATATACAATATGAATAATAATGGTCCTAAGATGGATCCTTGTGGGATTCCATATTTCACTTTTGTGTGTTTGGAGGGAACATTATCTAGCTCTACAAACTGAAAGCATTCAGTTATGTAAGATTTAAACCATGGGGCTGTTCCTGAAATTCCAATCCTATTTTCTAGTCTTTCTAGCAGGTTATTGTGATCTACTGTGTCAAAAGCTGCTCTGAGATTGCGAAGCACTAGCAGAGATGCATAGCCTTGGTCTGAAGCAAGAAGGACATCATTAGTTACTTTAACTAGGGCTGTTTTAGTGCTGTGGTGGGGCCTAAATCCAGTGGAAGTTTTGGAAGCCTCCAAGATGAGAGAAATCCAGACTGGAAGTCTGCCAAGATGAGAATTTGTACTACTTTGTTAATATGCCTCAATAATTGTTCTATTTAGATTCCCAGACTGTGTTTATGCACCTGTTTTACTTTTGTGGTTGTATCATGCAGACTAATTTTTTTCTCCTGCAAACACTCCCCATGATACTTATGTAGATATTTACTTACACTGTTGTTTCTGCACATGTATATCTTATTCATTTCAAACATTTTCTGAAATGGAAGGAGGGATAGGTTTGTTGCTGGCAGAAGGTGAGAGGATGCCTCCCTCATCCCCAGGATTAAGAAATGGCTAACAGGGATGGGTTGGTTGAGGGTTCCAGTGCAGATGGCCATTACATCTCTTTCAGTTGGTGATGGGGAGTGGCCACTAACAGCCACAGGAAACATTTGCCTCCAGAGAGCTGCTCTGCTATTAGCATGGTTAGTCATCACAGCTGAGAGCATGCTCCCTGTTGGATTACAAATATATCTTCCAATTTCATAAAGAAGTCCTCTTCATCACACATTCCATCTCCAGTGTATTTCTTCTCTTTCACTTGGATGTCTTCTCCTGTTGCCTTCTACTCTAAAAGGTCATAAGGAGCCATACTTCTCCCTAGTCAGTTGTTAACAGGTTACTTCTAAACAGGACACAGTAAGGAGTTAAATAGGAGCTCTAGGGTTAGGAGTTCACTTGGAAGAGTTAACTATTCCCCATGAACACGATCAATTTAAATTCCCAATGATAATGACATTATGATTATTCAAAGCAATGGTTATAATTCTCTGTGACATGTGCTATGGCCTCAGCTAACATATTTTCATGACTTTCCTCAACCATTTGTTCTCTCTCATTGATGTTCATATCGTAGTTCTTTACTCTTTTATTTTGGTCCCTGGATTTTTCAGTCTTATTAATATCTTGTCAGTGAAGATTAGGCACCCAGAATGTATGCTGTCTGACAAATATTATATGTGGAGAAAACTTTATATTTCTGCATGTATCATGTAATAAAAACTTGCATCAAATACCCATATCTGTGTTCTTTAAGTTTTTTTTTTTTACAGATTAAGTGCACAGCATCGCATTTCCATATACATAAGCAGAGTATGACCTGTAGTAGGAGCACCCCAATATCTAATGGCATGCCAAACAAGACAGAATCATGCAGGACAAATCATGGCTTCCAAAAATAATAGTCAAGCCAAAGTCAAATGTATTTATATACCGCTTTTTACAACATACATTGTCATGAAGCAGCTTTACAAATGCGTTGGTCCAGATCCATAATGAGCAAGCTGAAGGTGATGGTGGCAAGGAAAAAACTTCCTAGGCAGAATTAAGAAAGAAACCTTGGGAGCTCCAAGACATTATTCTGTGCCATAACCATGCTGTCTGAGTCTGTGAAGTATATCTCCTGAAATGTTAACGTTAATTATCTTCAGCAATGTTGCATCAATAATAGAAGTCTACATCAAAAATAGAATAACCTGAGAGCAATGAATATAGCCTCCTTATTTTAGCTAGTATTTAATTTCATGAATGTGGATGAAAAGCTTTTATGAACATTTTATCCCATAACAATTGTTGTGTTAATGTGTTCATCCTTATCATTTTGGCTCCACCCCTTTATATTTTCCATAGATTTCCATTCCTTACTAAGGAATCAAAGTAATCAAAGATCAGTAATCAAAAGATCGTACATAACCATTTGAGAACCTAAGTTTGATTACTTAGGATCATACATAACCTAAGTAATTAAAAGATCATACATAACCATTTGAGAAACTGTCCATTCAGAGATGTTGAACTGATCATATTATCTTTCTTCTAATAAGGGCTGTAGGTGCACTCCCCTTTTGGGAAGGCTTAACATGAGACATTCCCATTTTTAAAGAGAGCCTGACTGCAGAAGCAGTGTTAGTGAGAACCATGCTTAGTTGATGCCATTGCTGTTCAACAGTGTGCCCCGCAATTGCCTTGAAGGCATCTCCTACTCTGGGCACATATTGGACTAATTGCAATATTGGTAGTCCAAGCATTTCAGTGTTTCTTAAAACACACTTAATCGCCTGAACTGAGAGAGTGAACTAATTATCTGTTCAATGTTTTTCCGGCAATGGGGAGCAATTTAGAAGCAATTGACCTCCCGCAGTTCACTGGCAAATGAAAATATGTAGGCCAGTTCACTAATGACCCAGGCCAACAGCCTTACTAAGCAGGGTCCCCTCTCTCTCCAGTTTATCGCTTAACTGGTTCAGTAATTCTGAAGGTCTCATCTATTACATTATCAAAGGCAGCTGTGATAAAATTTTTGTTTTCTGTCTGAAAAAAATTACAGCAGCTATTATTTCATGTAAATTCTATTGTATTCCACATCTGGAATCATAATAAACAGTACCATTAAGTATAAAAATGAAAGGAGTTGCCATGTTTTACTGTCAGCCACTTTTTCTCTTTTTCTGCATGTCTTTGAGCTGTGACATTCTGATTCCTTCAGATACTGTTGTGGTGCTTTATCAAATAGCTACCATCCCTGACAACTTATGCGTGCCATATGGAGTATGTTTTATGATAGGCACAAAATTAAATGAATATACACATACAGAGTTCATTTCCTAAGTATCGTGTGAAAAACCATTTCTTAGTGATTGGACATCTGAGTGACTGACAAGACTTCAGAGATGTCTTAAAAGTCACAACTTTGAGAGTCAGAACCAATCCATGCATCTGTTAGGCCTAGACTTTGAATTATGCTAGATATTTGTGTTGCAGACAACCCTACAATTTTATGCCCTACAGGGTCAAGACGTTTTTTAAAAAATTGTTTTTTGTAGCCTCTACATAATCCATTCTCTCTTAACCTTGGAGAGGATAAAGGGCCCATTACATATAGCTCAGCTCTTATACCATTTATACCAAGGCATGTATAATTCTCTGAAGAAAATATGAAGCTGCAATGGTTTTAAAAGGATGCATATTTACTGCTATTGTTTCGAAGGAGCTGCATTTCAGAATATATGCATTGAAACATGATCCATTCATTTTCTTTTCATAGAATTCATTATACCTACAGGCCAGGAAAAAGTGAAGCTTGGTGTTTCAGTAGAGTTGTTTCACACCGAATCATCCCGTATTCATGGTGTTTGTTTGAATAACCATTTACATGCATAACTGCAGAAGGAACAATATCACACATTAAAGCATACTGAAAATGTAAATACATGTGTGAGACAATGTTATTCTAACTGTGTAACACGTTCCATATGTGTGCGATAGCGGACTGCTATATTGTACTGTCACTGCTGGTTAATGTTAAGAGGCTATGTTTGTTTTGCAGTAATAAAATTCAAGTTGTGCCCGTTTTGTATGTTTGCATGGCAGCCATGGGCCATGCCCCTAACAAGCTGGCCATGCTGCTGCATGGTAAAAAACAAAACAAAACCAACCAACCAAAGAACACACACATACACTAAGTGATGCAAGTAAAATGTGCCCACAGTATTCTCATGTGTAGTCTGAGGAAAAAAATGCCTTTTTATTAGGTTCGGCTTAGAAACTTCTAGAAGAGTTAAGGCCTTTTCAGAAAATAGCTTCATGCAGGTGTGTGGAGGTTTGGGCATGAGCTTTGGGTGCTTCTCATAAGAACTGAAGGGATGCACGTACAATTATAAAACACACACAATCTTATTTTTCAGTAGTAGCTACTCATATCAGGTACAGGGATCGCAAATGATTGTGAAACATCAAATGAACATTATTAAAATATTACTAGATTTTATAAATGCTCTTCTAAAATGCTCAGAAGAGACTTAGTGTCACTAGTGATTTGACTGGTGATTTGATGAGTAATTTTTCAGATCACCACAGATCTGGTCAAGATCCAAACCAGTTCCATTCAGTTTGACAACAACCACGTTGTAAAGGTTTGGAGAGGCCAGGAGAGTCGTCATATTAATCAAGCTCTAAACATGCCCTGAAATGTATTAATCAAGCTCTAAACATGCCCTGAAATGTATTCAGGTATGATGCCACTTCCCTTCAATGACTTTCCTTACAGGTATCTAGAGGCACTCATCCAGGCGAGGTAAGCTCTTAATGCTCTACTTAGTGAGCTGTGCATGCTGTTGTCAGTGTGGCTCCTCTATATATTGGCACAGTTGTTTGCTGTAAGGAGAGCCCTCGTCCTGCACTGACAGACATGGCGACTCATCCAAGTTCTCACTTCATCCATTCTGAGTGGCCTTCTGGAATCAAGGTCTAATCGTTTTGCCTTATGAACATCCTGTTCAGGCTCTTGACAAGAGAACACCACTCTTACAGTTCATCCTGCAGAAACTCCTCTTTGTGTGGCCGTTAGGTATATGTGCCACTGCATAGATCTTCATGCAGATATTTAAACTGTATGGAGCATTCATTTGTTTTGTGGTAGAGGGAAGAGTAATAATACTATAAGTTGGCAGTACATGCAGTTATGAACACTGCTGCCCTAGCTGCTTTTGTGAATGTGTACTATCAAATAAAAAACAGAATAATCAAGAATAATCAAACGTCATCCACTTTGTTGGTTGAACCCCTTGTGTGGAGTCACAGAGAGCCTTGTGGCCTAATGCTTTTTCTGGACTGTATCAGCTAAACAAACTGTACCACTAAGATATACCTGCTCAAAATGCTTCAGTGCGACTTGACTTTTTTCTCAGAAATCTAGTAACCACTATGTATGCCTCACATCACCACTCAAAGGCATTCCACTCAATTTCACAATAAATTTTCAGTGGATATGGTATCTTTATAGAATACAAGTAGGTTAGAGTCCAGAATGAGGATGGAAGCTTCTCCAAATTTATTTTTTAATGAAAAATGCAGCCATAAATGGAAACAGTACTTGCATACTATGTTAAATGATGGTAATTTCAAAATAATCTTAGGTAATCATCTTCTATTTACTGCCAGAGAACAACAGTCAAGGTAGAGCTATCTATGGTGTTCTATCTTTGGTGTTCTATGGTGTTCTATCTATGGTGTTCTATCTTTGGTGTTTTATGGTGTTCTATCTATGGTGTTCTATCTATGGTGTTCTATCTATGGTGTTCTGTGGTGTTCTATTTCAGAGCAGTACACTCATGTGTTGTGCAGAAGGGCCTGTAAGTTAATGTGGTAATGAAGATAAATACTGGTAATATTTTCCTTGTCAAATCATTGTCTTTTTAAAACATTTGTGACATGACACTTTGTCCTGAATATGTCTCTGAAAGATAAAAATCCTGAAGGTGAAAGTAGAATGGTCTTGTATGCAATTATGGAGCTCAGAATAAATTATTACATTTGAGCCCTATAAACTGAAAAGAACAGTACTTTGCTTCTAAGCAAACAAATATAATAGACAGTTCAGAGAACTTGCAGGGTCTGTGAGATCTTCCCTTGGTGAGTTGACATGGAATGCTGTTATACGATGGGGTATAGTTGTAGGCAGAAGGAAAATTAGAGTTGGCCTCTTTGTTAACAAATCCTGTGACTAGTGTGGACAAGAAGTGAGGGCTGCCATTGCAAGACACTTCCTATACAGCCTGGCCCAGCTGAAGGAATAGACCAAGACAGCTGTAATTATGCTGTATTCATTTAATTACTGCTTCAAACTCCTATCTTTTGCTGAGGACCCCTTGAATATGCAGATGCTGTTTGGTTGCAATTAACTCTTTGTAGGGTTTCTTTCCATGGCCTCTGAGTGAACAGAGCATGCCCAGTTAAATTTATAGAAAACTCTGATGCTTCTCAATGAACAGAGAGAAAGCTAAGAGTTGAGAGTTCCTGTCAATAGTACTTGGGTCTTGGGTGTCTCTTGAGCTCAAACAGTGCTTCAGTGCAATGTTGCACTTAACTGTGAGTCAAACATGATAAATGTAAAGGCCATTGGCTAGACAGCCGATAATCATGGGTCTCATCTGTCAGCTTCTTATTATTAGGTGAAGATGTGACAGCAGATCGGAGGGAGCAGAAGCAGACGCTACTGGAAACATGCTTAAAGGTTTATTTAAGAACAGAGTTGCCAGTGGCATAACAACGCATTCAATACATAAAGAGAAACATGCAAACAATATAGCGGTCTATATTGTTTACATGTTATATATTATAGCGGTTTACTGGTATGGCTGTAATGTTGCGGCTTGCACACACAAACTGGTAGCAGCGTGGATAAACAGAGGCTGTGGAAGCAGTCCAACAAGCTGGACTAATGTACAGCACGGAGAGTGCTGTGCGTTGCCTTTAAATAGTCAGTGCGGTGATGAGCGCCAGGTGCGCTCAATACACCGGTGATTGAGAGCGAGGCAATGTGGAATTGGTGGGTGTGGCCAGTGAGCTGGGTGTCCGGTGAGACGCGACATGAAGATTACTTTCCATTGAACACAAATTATTTTTCACTCAGCAAAATGCTTCAGTAAATTAAGTGGAAGGGAAGAATATATTCTATTTATTTATTTATAGACTGAAAGTTCTGATATGCTCAGTAAATAATTGTTCTTGAAAGTTATAAAGCATATATGAGAAATTGAAAGACTGGTTTATATCACTGGAAAGACTGGTTTATATCACTTTCCTCCCATCTTGTTCTTGACCTGTGTCATTGCAATCATTTGACAGAAACTGCTATAATTAAGGGATGTGATTAATTAATTGGTAAGGGATAATTCTTTGACTCTGAGCAGAAGCTGTCCAGAAGAGTGTCTTATATAAGGCAGGCTACACACTAACAGCCTTATAACGACAGGAAATGTACTGCAGAGCTTCATAGAATCAGGCTTTTGTAAGCACCCTCTGGTTTTACAATCTAGGCAGCACTGATGTGCCTATACACACACACACACACACACACACACACACACACACACACACACACACATATATATATACACACACACACATATATATATATATATATATATATAATGGCTATTAGGAAAGGTTGTCACATGTGTGTGGTATGTGATGAGACCAGTACTTGCTCATGATCATTTGATTAATCACTTACAATATGTTTTCAGGGCAGTTTTTTACACTTGTGCAGTACTGTGTGTAACATAGTAAAGATACAGATTTAATGCAGCAAAGTTATACTGCAACCTACTGACTTCAAGAGAATTATAGACAAATTTTCACTTTACAGACAGATAAATCTTTCCATATGTGGAAGTACTGAGTTTGGAGATTAATTATGTCTGTAAGCATGAAGCATGATTGCAAACCCTATGCAGTAAGAGGCGCTTGAAAGGCGCTTTTCAAATAAAATGTTGTTGTTGTTGTTGTTGTAAGAAAGATCAAACTACTGTGTATTTTAAGAATATTTTTTTGTTGTGGTTGTATATGGAAAAGAATCCTGAATTGTCTAAAATTTTTAAAACAGTGCACTTTCAGCTATACATATTTGAATTACACATATATTACTATTAGTCTATTTTACAGATGCTTTCAGTTAGTTACATTAAAGGTCATCATTTGCCTTAGACTGTATCACAACTAGATATTAACTAATCAGAATCAAACATGCTACTTAATCAGGAGGTGGAAAAACACAGACAAATGTACATGATACAAAGTAGCTGGCCCAAGGAAACAGACCTACACAGTATAGCAAGCCAGAGAGCAGGAAAATATTTGTGTTGCTGAACTTTTTTGTGTGTATGGAGCAAAATTATTGCATAAACAAATCATTATCTGTTGTTATTAATTACTGTAATTAGTTACTGTAACTAATAAATGACGCTTGAAGAAGTGATGTATAAAAGCAATATCATACAAGATGATTGTGGTGTTCTTACCCTGTGAAGGGTGGATTAACATAAGTACTAGTAGTGCAAGTCTTTAGAGGGTGGGACGCAGTGAACAGATGAAACTACAGGCAGGTTTATAAAGTTTTTAATTTGGGTTTTATTGTGCAAACTGACACCATACCGGAAGTAGAGAAAGCACGAAAAGTAAACAGAAAAAGTAAGTATTTACAATATTTACAACCTTAGCTAGACTCGCAGTCTAATTAGGTTCTTGATACTACCGCAAGGTAAGTATTATGTCCTTCTCTACATACACACTGCTACTCAAACTGCTGCCAGCATCTAGACAGGTGAGTGCAAGTCAGTTAACTTGCTGCCATTCTTATTACTGGATTTTAACAAGGTAACTCCACCACTTAAGAGATTCCATTCTCTGTGCTGGAGAACCTTTAATATCCTGTGAAGCTTTAAACACTGTCATCATCATTATCATTAATAAGAATAAAGGCAATTTCATCTCTGTTTACAGGTTACCCTTTGCTGTAAGTGACAACCTCTTTTCCTTACATTGGTGGATAAGTCTGAGATCAGCTAAGATCAGTCTGAGATCATCTTAGACTCCTGCCCACATTTCCTTTTGAGATTCACATGTAAGTATTTACACATACACATGTCTTTGTGTGGATACTTAATGTTTGTATCTGCTCATTATAAGGAATAGACCATAAAGTGAGTAAAGCATTGTGATGGGGTCATCAGTCACCACATCAGTCATACTGTACTGAATATCAACATGGATGTGATCACACAGCCATGCGAAAATCACAGCCAAGCTGATATTCAGTAAGTGTGATCCATAAAAAAAGCACACTTTTTTTAAAAAACATGTATATACAACACCAGTATCTCTAATATATATACCACACTTCTTCCCTGAATATTTTTCCCTCACATCTTTATAAAGCAGTGTTAGAGTGCATTCAAGTTTGATTTGGGAGATATCTCTGTTAGTTTGATTTGGGAGATATCTCTGTTAGTTTGATTCAGGAGATTTCTCTGTTAGTGTGTTTCGTTAATGCAGTGAGAACATTTTCATGGTAGAGTTTTTTTTCTGAACCCAGGTCCTCAGTATAGGCCAGAGGCAGGTCAGTCTCTAAATGAGCTCTGGTGTGAGCAAAATACATTAAAGAATCTAAAATGATGCAAGTTCCTCAGCTACCCGAAATGCATTTTGAATGAATAGGCATTTTTGTGCCTTTTTTCAGTATGGCACAGATGTGCGTTTTGAATCTGATGCATTTGATCAAGTATGACATGTTTTAATGCTCAGGATAGGTCTCTGGTCACTTGTGGGGCTACCCGATCAGTTCATTTTGTAACGTGACACTAATTTTATCACATTACTTTTCAAATTTCATGATGACAGGGATAAAGCTGCAGTGTATTTAATGTAAGCTACCCATTGCTATTATGCATCAGTGTGTCATATAAAACCACACTTTCATAGGATTGGAGCAAGGTTACTGTGTGTCTGTTATATACTTCAGATGTAATTCTTCTGTGTGAAAACAAACCACAAGCTCCTCCTACAAATGAGCCCAGAATCATTCCTGTGAAAATGCACATAAATACTCTTGAACTTGTACTCTTGATACTCTTGATTCACCATAAATAGATTCTTAATTAATTGAACTATCCATGTGCAATACCCAGTCTCTGATATAAAAAAGCTTGGCC
This sequence comes from Sternarchorhynchus goeldii, assembly GCA_028565775.1. NCBI lineage: Eukaryota > Metazoa > Chordata > Actinopteri > Gymnotiformes > Apteronotidae > Sternarchorhynchus > Sternarchorhynchus goeldii. The sequence continues at coordinate 29,092,690 of JAOXYF010000007.1, forward strand.
CTATAGTCCCTAGTAATTTCAACCCATTTAAATACTGCTATTTTAAAGTTTTAAAGCACTATTTTCCTATGTAGATAGCAGTAACTTCCTAGATACGTTTTAGGCAGATTTCAGGTCACACCTGAGTACTGATGTGGTCCTGGTAGTACCAGAAATAGTGAAGGACTATGCCCTTTCTCCTGTAATTTACACATTAAAAATTTACATTTAAAATGTACTATTTTACATCTTTATCTTTGTCATATTTTATCTGTATAGAACTATCCACTGATTACCAATAAAAATCATAAAGCAGAACATGGATATGCAAATCTTTTTTATATTTTAGTCTGTTTCAGACCTCATCCATCCTTATTCTACCTTGTGGCCTCTTGGATCTTGAACTGCTATTGAATATTCGTCAGTTGCAGATAAAGTCTAGGGGAGACCTCTGCTTTCTTGGGTAACAGTCTCCATTTTATGTAAATAATAATGATCAATCATGTAATATAATAGATCAGCTCAATAATGAGGAAAATCATTCTTTGTTAATGAAGAAATAGACATGGCCCTTGGAAAGCATTACAGCAGACTAACTGCAGTACAACCAGTGTTGGCTGGTGAGATAGAGGTGCCATTCACAACTCTGATTGGGATACAACAAGAGCAGATGGTGGTGGGTTGGCATCTAAACAAGACTGGCATCCTCATACATGATGTGGCACTGCTAAACTGTGAATCCACTGAAACACAAGATAGGAAGGAAGTATCCCTCACCATTCTACAGCAGCGTGTCGTGGTGTCTCACCATTATACAGCAGCGTGTCTTAGTGTCTCACCATTATACAGCAGCATGCCATACTGTCTCACCGTTATACAGCAGCGTACTATAGTGTCTCACTCTGTCTTTATTTCAAAAACTTATTTTTAGTCCAAGCTTAAATGAAAGCATATCTGTTACAGCAGAATGGGTGCTTGTATGACAGATCTTATCTTGATAGGTGGTTATCAGTCAGTCATGCACTGATCTTATCTTATACACAGATGTTATCTTATTAGGTGGTTATCAGTCAGTCATGCACAGATCTGAATTTTGCATAGCTTGTTACATTCTTATTACTTAACAGTAATGAAATCAGTAAAAATATTGCATCTTATGTTCACAAGCTATAATAAGATCCACACATGAAGGAAAAGACAAATCCATCAAAAAACTAAATATTTACTTTTTTAACTCCCGTGTCTGTTGTTGTCTCTCCTTGTTTAGCTTTTCTTTACTAAATCCAGTGTTACTTATTGAAAAGACATTTTAAATTTGGGCTCATGTTTTATGATGCTAGTACTTTTGGGGGAAGAATATAATGTCAAATGACTGGCTGATCCTGTGTGCATGGAGAACTACGTTTGTGGTGGAATGTCCCTGCAGGCTATCTGGGCTCCTGCCCAGGTTTGCCAACAAGATTTGTGCTCCAAAAGCTCACTGCCAAAGTTATTCAGGGATTGGATTCCAACCATCTTTTCTTCCTGGAAGATTCTGAGACCATTATCACAAATAATCTACCTCATCAAAATCTTGTATGCAGTGACAAACACACACACACACTATACAGTATATATATATAAGGCCCAGCATGAAACCAGTATTTGTAAGGTACAAGGTGGTTTCATGCTGTCTTGGTAGCTTTAAAGATTAAAGATAAAATTACTTCAATAGCTCTAATTACATTACTAAATAACACATTTTAATAAGTGTTTAATACATCAAATTTTACGTCACTTTACAAAGAAGGGTTATACACCTTTTTCTTAAAGAAACTGATCAATCTGCTGTCAGATCTGATTTTCTTGCTTTCTCAGGCAATATTTCTTTCAGAGAGTTCAGAGAGTTTGTCTGAGAACCTTCAGCTCTGAAATCCCTGCTTGATCACAATCTTCAAAAACAAAGTTTGAAAATATGTCCATGCAATCTTTGTATCAAGGCTTAAAAATATTTTCCCCAGTCACATAAAAAATATCATGTAAAAATCCATGAGTATTAAAATTATGTAAACTTCTCTTTCTAACAACCAAAAATTAGATTTTGGGCACTTGTTTTAACTGGTGATGCTGCATAATGTTCACCAAAATTATTAATAAAAATTCCCAGATAGGTAAATTTATGTGGTTAATTAGCTAATATAAGACCAACAATGTAAAGTTATTTGGGATTTTACTTACATGTTATACATTTGCAAGATGCTCTTATCCACAGCAATTTACAATTTCAAGCATATTACAGAGGTAGGCAAATACCGTGATGGGCGTGATAGCAGTGACAGGAGTCATGCCCAAGGCCTCACGCTGGTATAGCATAGAGCACTTTGAATCCCAGTGCTCCATACAAGAGGCAGCATCGTTACCTACTATACCAAGCCAACCAAGTTGGAACATTTACAATTACACATATTTTAAGATAATCTGAAGCTGAGGTCAGCCAGTCCAAAGTAAAATCACCCATGAAAATGACGTCCCGAAGAGGCATTTCACTTAAATACATGAAAGGGAGGATAAAGTATCCTTATCAGCTGAATATGGTCTATAACAACCAACATCAGTCAAATAGTAACCTTTTCCATACTCTCAATGTACAGCTAAATGCTCAAATTGCTTTGGAATAGACAGTGATAGTAGCATGTAGCAGTAAGCATGTTATTTTGCTTTTATTTATGTTCTGTTTGTCAATGTATAAAATATATTTGTTATTTTTTATAATAAAAAAAATATTGCACAATGTGCAGTGTTAGGAAAACGCTCTATGTTTTATGCAAGGATGTGAATTTAAAATCCAGGAATAAAGATAAAAATGCAACTCGCTATTAATCTTGGTCTCATAAACAAATAATCACTACAAAAAAGAATATAATGGAAATTCAGCACTTAATTATTGCAATATATTGCTTTTACTAAGAAAAGATAAACTTTGCTAGCTAGGTCAATCTCTAAACATAATCATAATATATTCATGTTTCAAATAAAAATGCAATATATTTGTTGCTGTTGTTTTATTCACCATTAAGATAAGGGGGGGGGCATGTGTCAGTTGCATGTGAAACCTACACTAGTGGTATTAGTACTGTCAAGCTTTGTTCAGTCAAAGGGAAAAAGTAATAACAAAAAACAAACAAAAACAACAACAACAGAAAAGCTCTGCGATGAATATTTAAGCCTGGGGTCAATTGGGGGTTATATATCCCAACAATAAGGGGATATGTAACCACAGAGTCCAGCACTGGTGATTTCCCTGCTCAAACAAACCTGGTAATGAACTGATTAGTTATTAAATCACGTGTTTGAGGAGGGAAATGATCAAACTGCTGAACTCATGGTTTTTCAGGACTTAAAACAGACACTGCTGAAACAGACATTATATAACCCCTTTGTAGTAGCTAAAACACAAGCTCATAATAGGACATTTACACGATTTTTATGCTCGTCTTTATAAAGAGGGCGAAGTGGTAAACTTATGGAATATGTCTTGTGATGTGTTCTTGTCTTTACTTTCACCCGTCTTTGTGGACATTATCTGAATTCTTTTGATAACTGTAAAAAATTGTTGTCTGGTCCGTAGGACCCAGCGGAAAAAGAGACAGCAAGAGCGAACGAGAGGGAGCGCGAGAGACTCCTCCTCGTCTCCGGTGTCAAACTTGACATCAGCCTCTGAGCCGAGAATGGTAACTTGTGTTGGAATCGAAGCCCTCACATCAGTGGCATGCTTCATGGAGTTATGTACCTCGCGTTGTCCTCTCAATTGCCATCATGGATTGCAAGACTCTAATGCTTTATTTTTTTCTCTTCACATTGATTTTCCGCGCCGAACTCAGTATTTATCCTTCCAATGAAGGTAAGACGGCGTTTGGAATAAGAGACCTGAGTTGGAATATTAGGGTACGCTCCATCCCAGGTTAGGCTGTGTTCTAGACCCCGCACGACGTTGACTAACCGTACAGGTTTAAGCTTAAGGTCATACCGACAGAACTGATTAGGCTACATGTGTTAGTTAACTGCAACATCGCAGTGTTTGTTTTCCTGAGACTCGTTATTATCACGATTAACATATCTTTAATTTGGAAAACGTTTGAATGTAATTGTGTTTAGTTTGGAATTTACTGTGAGACAGTATTCACGAGTTGTCGTCAGTTTTGTAGCCGAGCTGCGTTTGTCTGGGTTATACGTATCGAATATCGAATGCCAGTCATTCAAAAAAGAAATTTATTCTGAGAGCTTATGAAGACGTACTGTGTATGTGCGCTACATTTAATTCTTTGAAGATAGACAGCTGTCTTTAGTTTTAAATCTTTCAATTAATGATGACAGAGACTTTGAACGGATCGATGTCTGTTGTCTCGCAACGTGTTTGTGTGTGTGTGTGTACATATATAAAATGCAATATATATCGGGTTAGAATAAGGGATACGTTTTTCTCGCTCAAATCAGGTCGCTTTACTGGAACATCCGTTCGCCTCATGAAGTTGTCAGCTCACTAAGTGTATTTCGGTTAAAATTAAGGTCATTATTACTGTCGCGTGAATATATACGCCAATAATGAACCAAACTTTCTCACTTACCTTATTTTACACTTATTTTGAGGCCTTATCTTGAGCTAGAATGTCATTTGCTCATGGCAGCACGAATTATTTGACTTTCATGACTAATACTTTAACGTAAAAGTAAACGCACAGGTGGATGGCCTACAAGACGTACATTTTGTCATCAATATAAAAAATGAAAAGGGTAAAGGTTTATCTTATAATCTTTGCACTGATGACGATTACAGCTTACATGTGAATCTCATCTCACATTTTCACAGCATTTACTTAAAAATACTTTGAAATGGTCATAAACTTATGTCACTAAAGTAACAGTTTACCTATTTCGACATTTGCGGCATAGTACAGAGGTTATTTATCTCCATTATTCATACATAGTAGATAGTAGGTTACAGTTAACGAAGCTGGTTGGCAATACCATACAATCGGAATCAGTACCATACAATACCATAAAATAATGGAAAAAAATATTAGAATTTTTTTAGCTTATGTTTTTGTTGTCATCCACCGAGTCCAACACTAAGCAAACAATGATTTAGTCGATCCTATGAAGTAATAAGTACAAAAGGATGTTTATAAAGTTGAACTGTGTTAGTCCAATGCCAAATGTCTAATTTGATTTAGTGTATAACTTTTCCCTCCCCCGGGGAAAATTTGGTCAGTTCAAACTTTTACTTTGGTAATTCTTGAATGTGCAATAAATAACCTTTAAGAGTAAAATAATTAAATGTTTACAACATTTCTAGAATTTAGATTTCTAATTGCAAATGCCTCTGGTGTTTTGTTATTGAATTTTCAGATTTCAGTTGGTGCATACTGAAGCACAGACTCTCAGAAAGGTCACAGCCTGAGATAGGCCCTACCTTATGTCGGAGACTAAAACGCATAGCTTTGCTGTAATGACAAATTAGGCTATAAATACCTGCTAAAAAGTCTTTCTACATTTCTTTCTTTCTTTCTTTCTTTCTTTCTTTCTTTCTTTCTTTCTTTCTTTCTCTTGTTTATCGATTCTGTTTAAGATTATATCATATAGCATTCAGCCAGTAGACCAGTACTGATCCAGATAGAAAAAAATGTTTCTCATTTATTATTTCTCATGTTATATAGTTTGCAGCTAATGTTTTAAACTGATTTAAGCGCGAGATACTCACCTTTGTACTCCTTGCATGTCAAGGACAAAAATCTCACCAGTAAGTGTCACTATAGAGCTTCTCGCATTTATTAATATAAATTCCAAATTGCAGTCTTTTTTACGTTGAATATATA
>JAOXYF010000007.1:29107328-29122939 GCA_028565775.1 Sternarchorhynchus goeldii
ACACACACACACACACACACACACACACACACACACACACACACACACACACACACACACACACATACATACATACACATGCATGCACACACACGCACACATACACACACATACACTCACATACATACACACACACATAAACACACACAAACCCTCACGGCATGAAAGTAATTTAGACCAATCGCCACCTAACCTTACCAATGATATATTCCACTCTGCCTCTTTGTTGTCCACTACAAAACACATGATACCAGCAACATTTCATTCAGCTGTGGTCATAGTTGGTATCTACAATAGGATCTAAAGTTAGACCATGCAAGCTTATCAGATAGTTGTAGCTACTGCTTTAGACAAAGACTTCAGTACCCTGTTCCAGAATCCCATCTGCACTCTCTGGAAAGAAGAGCGTTAACTGAATTAGTGAAATGTTATTCTTAATGAAGCAGTACGTATAATTTCTATGTATAAACTACTATATATTGGTGAAAGACTGCCAGAAATGAGAGGCGATCAATGTGTCTTACTGACATTTTCTGTAGTTTGGGCATTTGTAACAGCTTTTATGTTGCAGCAAAGCCTTATTCTGGAAGCTTCAACTCTAGTGCTGTTTCACATTTCACGTGAGGTTTTTCCCTAATGAAAGGAAAAAATGTATCCAGGACTAATGAACCTTACAGCATGGCCATGCTGACAGGGATATGATAGTATCATACATACATTTCTAAAGAAGTTTTTAAGCTATGGAATGTAGAAATAACAGTTTTTAAACTTTTTTGGGTGTGTTTCATTAACTATGGCCATAGATGAAATGCAAGCAGTTCTTCAGTCTGAGAGCACACTTGTTCTGCCTGGTAATGGACAGCTTAGGGCAACTATAGGGGGCTTGCTTTACTCCACTATGGGCTTTTATAAACTTTAGACTAAAAGACAGCCAGGCTTTGCTCTATTATTGCAATAGGAAACAGCTTCTAAGTTCAACATTTATTCTGCTTTGTGCATTTTAAACCTGAAAGCCTCATGATTCTGGCCAGAGTGTAGACACCAACCTTCACACAATGAAATTCATGGATTTTGTGATACAGACTCAACAGTGTTAGAGCCTATTCATTATGTAAAATATTAATGACAGAAGAAAGGATAAAATATTAATTTGAAGCCATTCATTATTGTAAATGTAACTGTATTTGAGACATAAATTAGCTCAGCTGTCAAGGGATATAGATTGCATTACGATTTATGTTGTTTTGAAGTTTACATATTTCTAGACTTGTTTTGCAATGGCATCAGTGGTCTTTGGCTTTGAGGTGTCTCCCTGATGGCTGAGGCTTTTTTCTTTTTTTCCCAGTGGGAGGAGATCAGTGGAGTGGATGAGCACTACACGCCTATCCGGACCTTCCAGGTGTGCAATGTCATGGAGTACAGCCAAAATAACTGGCTGAGGACCAACTGGATCTCTCGCAATTCTGCCAAAAAGATCTATGTGGAACTCAAGTTCACTCTGAGAGACTGCAACAGTATCCCTTTGGTACTGGGGACCTGCAAAGAGACTTTTAACTTACACTACCTGGAGACTGATGAGGACCAGGGCAGTAAGTTCCGTGAACACCAGTTCTCTAAAATAGACACCATTGCAGCTGATGAGAGTTTCACTCAAATGGACCTGGGTGATCGCATCCTTAAGCTCAACACAGAAGTGCGAGAGGTGGGTCCTATGACTAAGAAAGGGTTTTATCTGGCCTTTCAGGATGTGGGGGCCTGTGTAGCTCTGGTATCAGTGCGGGTGTACTTCAAGAAGTGCCCTTTCATAGTGAGAAATCTGGCCATGTTCCCAGACACTGTGCCAATGGACACTCAGTCATTAGTAGAGGTGAGGGGCTCCTGTGTCAACAACTCCAAGGAAGAGGACCCACCAAAAATGTACTGCAGCACAGAAGGAGAATGGCTGGTACCCATTGGGAAATGCCGGTGTAACACTGGTTACGAGGATCGGGGAGTCACCTGCCAAGGTACAGCAATCTCTCTCCTCATCTCTCTCTCTTTTCCTCTAGCAGTGCTTTTCATTTCATGGGCCATTATTCTCATCTTATTAGTGTAATGTACAAGTGCTAATGCTGTGGACATAAGCAATATCAAACCTAGAATTCTCTCTTAGCTGAATATAAATGTTTCTGAATTTGTGGGACAGCTGACTTTGTGTTCTGTGCAAAGAGCAAAACTGCTTTTTTCACAGAGATACAGACACACGTCAGATCTGTCAGCCATGATAGGTGTTTGCTGGGGAAAGAGGAACATGAGAGCCCTGTCCAGAATGAAAGGGAAGAGATCTGTGATCAGGCATCCGCAAAAGAGCAGCTTGAAGTAGTTAAGCTTGTGCAACGGCGCTCTGTATCACCTCATCAGGAGACACGCAAAATGTGTGTTTGGCATTCAGGACACTGGAGTTGGGGAGGTGTCTGTGTGTCTGTGCTTGTTTGTGTGTGTGTGTGATTGTGCATCTGTGTGCCTGTGTTGGCTCTGTTAATATGGTTCTGTTCATTTAAAAGGGTTCATTTAAAAAACATTTAAAATATTTTATGTTTCTCTATACCAGCATTTTTAATAGTGTAGAAAGTGTTTGCTATGTCATTTCAGATTCAAAATGTCAGGTTAAGTATGAATGTTAACATTTCAATAACATTATAGAGAGGGCTGTCTCAGAGTATGCATACTGAGCAATGTATTTTGTCTGGCAAGTATAATTGTGGAAAGAGCTGTGGTTGAGAGGGCTGATAATAAATTGGCTGGCAGCTGGTTTGCAGAGAGAGAGAGACTCAATCCTGCCTGTGGCATTACTTAAGTTAAGCTGGCTCCCAAGAGAAATCACTATACCTCATAAAGTGCTGTGTGTCTTGCCTCCCCACTCCAAATGGGTGCTGAGATGTTTGGGAATTTTGGTATGTTGTTCTGTACTCTGTAATGCTCTGGATGTGTGACTATTGAGAAAATGAGAAATTATTCAATAAGATGTGAGCCTGCCTTGGAAACAAAGTTGTGGAGTAATTTAATAATGTAATAACAATATATGCTAAACATATATTATTAAGGGACTATGACAATGATTTGATCAACATCCTGAAACTTACCAACCCCCACATATAAGATATATTTTGGATCCTGTCCTAACCCTTATTGTTTTATAAGTATTATAAGAATAATACTGTTGCTCTTTAAATGGGTAATGTATAGCTGTAGGGAACAGTGGGTTTCTCATTAGTGGCTCTTAAACACACTGCTTAATGTTTACTGTTATTGGGAATGTAATTGGTGGAAGGGAGTTATCTTACAGAATGTCCATGAGCTGAGGTCTAGTACTTGAAGAACAGGGCGAGTATTTATTCTAATACTAGTATATACTTACTAATTTAATGTCTGTCTAATACTGTCTGTATAATTCTAGTAATTACTTACTGGTTTACTGTCTGTCCAATACTGTGAGGTGTACATGATAAGGGTTTAAACATATATATGAAATGACATAATTCCACAGCATCTTACATGTAAACTTTTTATTTGGTATTAAATCATATAAATCAGATCATTATATCTTATATCAAAAGACTATTTGAATTAACATGTAACAATTAACATTCCTGTATTTTGTATGAATTGTGCATTTGCCAGTGTAAAGTGTACATTTCCTAAAACAGAAAAACACTAATAATTTTAGAAGCAAAATAAAACTGTAAATGTCAGTTCCATAGTAAATGTCATAGTAGTGAACTGACGTTATTATAATACAAAGATTATTAACCTTAGTAATAACAACTTTAACAACAAAAATAACAACAACTTTGTTCTGTTAATTTTATTTTGTAATTAAATGTTTCTATAATTTAATGCTGACAAAAATGTGAAAATAGTTTTTGACATTTTAAGTAGTATTTTTTCCTGGTCTGTTATCTAGCCAATGCAAATCATATATAATGTGTGATTTCTCCCTTTTCTCATTTTACCCTATGAGTGGAATGAACCATTGTTGTATGTTGTCATGCATTTTGTTTAGCTGGTTTTCTAGCCTGTGCTTTGGCATGAGACTGACGCCTCTAAAGGTGAACATAAAGGCTCAAACATTTCATCAATCCCAGAATGTAGAACTTGGCATCTGACTTTAATGAGAGAGTGAGGAAGTGAATTTATGACCAAGTAAATAACTTAATAATACCCAATTTGTTTTTTTTGCATCAGTTACTTTGCAGCATCGCAGTAACTAGAATTGTGCTTCATCACAATCATCCTGTAGCGAAAATGGTCTTAACACATTATGCCACTCCCCCTTAAACTTTGTGTTAAAATCATCATTTACTATGTTCCCTTATTTGTGCGCTGTTTTTTTCTGAATGTTTGGATAGATCAGACAATCTCTTATTAGTTTCAGGGCAGGCTAATGGACACTAATAAGGGCTTGTGTTACCAGAATGTGACAGCTGCACCTCCATTCTTATGAGCAGATTTGCAGGGGAAGTTCTGGACTCGCAGCTCACTCTGCAGGCCTGTGGTGTTAACAGATTGATTACTGTGGGGAGCCTGAGTGTCGCTTTAACACAGATATTTTGAGGTGTGCAGACTTCAACACATTGAGTGTGTGTGCATCTGAGTCATAGGGAGGGCTTTGACACGGGCACTGTCCTCAATATTATGAAGAGCTGCTGCCATACAGTATGTGTACACATGTATGCAAATGTGTGTATATGTATGTGTACGCATGTATGTAGAGTGTTTGAAGTTATTTACGTTTGTAATGTTTTATTTTGCACCAAATGAACTTCAACCTGTGTGTGTGTGTGTGTGTGTGTGTGTGTGTGTTTGTGAAAGAGAGATTCTCATTGACCAAAGTGAAGATTATTTTGATTATGAACACATGTAAAAAATTAACTTGGAGCAGATATTTGTTATTTAATTGTTGTTTAGATGGTCATAGTTGTTATATGCCAGTAGTTCTATTGAACAGCATTGTTGAAGGTATGGAAAATGTAAGTCTTAGAGTCTGACTTTAGTTTTTTTTTGCCAGTTGTTACACTATGAGTAACTCACAGGGAGGGAGACATGAAAATATGTCCTATTATCAAGATGAACTCAGTGCACGAACTGTCTAAAATCGGTGTGAAATTCTTTTAACCAAAACTTGATCTTAAAACAGCTAATAAAAGGAGTATATGATCTGGATGTCTGTCTCTCGCTGGGCTTCCCAGCTGCCATGGGTCTCCTTTGAGAGCTGTAGTGGTTTACATTCCTCCTGGATTTACCGGGATATACAATCCCCACACTCGCTGTCCCTGATTAGTTAACAGATCTTATTAATGCTGCTGAAGAAATTTCAGTGCAGCGTTTTAACAGGCCCTTAAAGCTCTCCTCAATGTAAGTCCTGCAGACTGTACTTAATTCTGACAGATATTATTCTTACTTTTCAGTGAGCTTTGAGCACTAATCTTGTTTATGTGATGCTAAGGCTTTCAGCGCTGGTTTAGTTACACTGTACGCCTTTCTCTTTTAGTTGAGAAGTTCTACCTCTTACAATGAAGGGGCCCTATCGGTCTGCACATCAAAATCATTCATTTAGCAGTAGTTCCACATCATAGCTTTGTTGTTTTATTTCACTATGATTATCTAGTGGTTCTGGCAGTTTTGGTGATAGTGATGGTGTCTTCTAATACACATGACATGCTCAGGAGTGGGCCATTTTGTTTCATGCTACTTCAATAATTTCAGCACACTTGTTTCACATGAATGTTGAGTTTGACTAATGTTATTCTCAAGGTTGTGTAGTAACAATACATGTAATGATGTCAGGATGCAAGTTAAACAACTGTATTCCATTAAAAAAAAATTTCAAAAGTAATTACTGGTACATTTAAACATATGGTGATTACTAGAAGAACTGCATTACAACTTGACAAGATTATTCCTTATTTTTCTTTGTTCTTCTCTCTGCCGTTTATGTTTCTAATCGAGTGAACAGTTCTGACTGTTGTATTGCAATAGCATCATCACTGCAGCCTTTGAGGTTACCGTGTGTTGTACTGTAATAGCATCATCACTGCAGCCTTTGAGGTTACCGTGTGTTGTACTGTAATAACATCATCACTGCAGCCTTTGAGGTTACCGTGTGTTGTGTTCTGACTGTTGTACTGTAATAGCATCATCGCTGCAGCCTTTGAGGTTACCGTGTGTCATGCTCCTACAGTGGCTGCATTTTGGGTCTTTTATTTACTTTTGCAGTTACTGATTGAACACATACGTGCACCTGTGTGAAACATATGTGCATCGCAATTTTTTAAGTGTTAATTGTTAAGTTTCAACAATTATAAACATTTTTCAAAGTACACCCATTCTCATTTGAGTGCTACAGAGTTTTTTTTAAATATACATAAATAAATAGGTGAGTGTTCTGTCACAGATTAGTGTTTTAGTCAGTATTTTTCCACAAAGAGGAATGAAGAACATTCTCACTGATGTCAAAACATTCCACATCAGTCTAGGAGAACCATACCAGTGGGACAAGTTTTCTGAAGCTGTTTGGAAGTTAATGGGTTAAAAAGTATCTTAAAAAGAATGGTAAGTAATCAGATTATGTTACTTTAATATAGTAATCATTTGGATTACTACAGATACATTTTACAGATATATTTTAATAGGTAATCAATAAAGTGTAACAGAATAAATGTTGAAATTGACCCCCCAAAAGTGGACAGAAAGATGCACAAAAACTGTAAACAAAACAAAACACAAAATCTCTGGTTCTGCAATACATTACTTGCTGTCTCCCATCAATTAACCATTACACACTATCACTCATTACATAACATCACTCATTACAAACCTCAAATGATATTAATTAAGCCATTTTCATTTCTTCACAGTGATTTAAGTGACCAAAGTAGTACAGAGAGCCAGCTCATTGGACGAGGCCACAGTGTCTGTCAGTATTTCCATCACCTGCATTCCCCACTGATGCTCTGTGAAGGTGGTTTGACTGGTGGTGCTCTGACTGGCTAGAGGATCAAAAGCTGTACCTGTGTGCTTAGGCGTTGATGACATGCCACAGGTTTTCCATCACTCTCCACCCTCTCTAAATGCTTTCCCCTCTGTTTCCCCTCAAATGCACTTGTAGGGCTCATGCATGTTGTCAAGACTTCATCGCAGATCATCCCATTGCTGATAGTCCACATCATTGCTCCCAAACAATAGCAAAGTCTTGAAATGGCCACGTGGAATGAAAAACAGTGTGGGATGTTCTGTTTGTTGGGTTTCCAGTGCTTTCAGGTTTCATCCATATCCAGGGCTGTAATGAGACCATTTGCTGTAATCAGAAGGCAAAATGGGGCTTCTGAGCACGCCTGGTTTTGCTCAGATTCGATTGATACAGTTTCACCTAATGGTAATGAAATGCTTACTGTCACTTCCTAATCGGGGCACTTTCACATATGGAGAACAGTTATTCTTGCTTCCTCCTATAGAGAAATTAGATAGAACGCTATGCTTAAATGTGCATTTGACTGGAATCTTTGAGAACATGTTACAGGTCAAACACTGACTTTCTAGGGAATGGTTTGGTTTCTGTTCAAGCTTTGTTGGTTGCCATAACACTTAGCTGCACCCTCACAGTAAATCAGCTTGGGAAGTTATACTCGTGTCTGAAAGATTATATGTGTATAATTGTGTGTGCCATACCAGAACTGGAATAAGCATAGTTTTCTAACCCTGTGATAAAGAGCCTCTCCCTCCAGAGCTTGTTTATATGGTGTGTATTCTTCAAGAAAAGCTCTTAGGATTGTGTCCTTGATCTCCTCCCCTTTTGGAACAAGAGGCCAGTGGTTTGCTGAGTGCTATCATTTACACTGACCCACTACAGGAGCTCAGTTAAGGAAAAAAAAGGGTTGCCACAGAAGTCTGCTTGATTTTCCCTTTGTTTGTTGAGCTGGTTTGCTAGGGAATGCTGTTACTTTAGTGCCTCCCCTCATCATATGAGATCCAGACCCAGGAGGGTTGAGCTTGGTAGCATTTAGCTGTAGTGTGGGTGGAGATGGGGTTTGTGAGTGTGTGCTGCAGGGAGCTGGGTCTTGGTTTTAGAACTTTGGTCAATCTTCACAGCTCCTTTCTGCAACAGTAGGCCCAAGCTTTACTAGTCAGGCTTGTGGCCTTGGGATGCAGGGAAGGTTATTTGTGTCTTTGCCTAGTGTGGTAATTGTTTGACACCTTTGCAGGCTGGTGCCTTTGTTCCTTAGAGCCAGTGATTGCCAAGTTTGCTTTGGGCCTTTTATGCTGGAATTATCCTTCATAAACTGGGGTCAGGTCCCACATGGAAGTCATTATAGTACCTCAGACTCACTGCATTTGGTTTTTCTATCAGTTTAAAGTTAGGGAACACTCACTCCTTCACTATTTTTCTAGCTGTGTTTTCACTGACCCCAAAGCATTTTTCCTCAGAAAGACTAGGGTTGGACATTTTCCATGGGCAAACTGTGAGTGAGATTATTTCAGGATGTTTTTACAAAATAAGAACTGTAAATTAGAAATCCAAAATGATTAATACAAAAACAAACAGTTTCTTTAGACAACAACAAAACTTGGAAAAATATAATGCCTAAGATTCATTTAATTTATTTAGATCAGTAGTGTTTTACACTATTTACAAAAGGAAACCAGTTACAAATCAGTCACAAAGGAAAGTGTTATTATGGTTTATTATTATAATGTGAAAATTTTAATCCCAACAAATAAGTCTTTGCAGACTTTTCCATTTCTACCTTTGCTTGATGTTTCTTGATGTTTCAAAGACAGATTTTTGACTTCGGAAAATAACATTATTTCACTTAATCTAACAAAAACCTATTCAGTTTGAGTAACTCCATAGCAATAATACTTTCCACACAGGCATCAGTTGTTGGGGAGGCCTGTGGGAAAGGAGCAGTCTGAATAACAGCAATCTCAACAATAGTGAGCTCACAAACAGCTTTTTTTATTAAAGACACTATTCTCAAATGCTGACCCAAGGATTATTTGTGGGGAAGAGAACAGCACAAAAGCACTGAGATGGGCCGAGTGTCTGGGCCTCTGCTCTGGTCCCCACACCATCCATGTGGCCCCAGAGCTCCAGTCTATTCACATAATCAAAAGCGTGTTTACTTTTCCAACTGTTCCTTTATCGCTTCACCTTTCAGGGCTCCAGAGCAGGCCAGAGGGGAGTGGGTAGGGAGGGAGTACCAGCCCGGGTAGAGCTTTTTCTGAACGGGCCTGGAGTTTTTCACTTCAAAGATGGTAACCACAGGCCCAGGAATGCAAGCTTCAAGCTGCAGATGCAGCCACTGGCTGATGCTGTTTATTTGGGATGGACCCCCGGTGGTGGATGGGACGTGGACTGGAGGGGGGTTTGACTGTGATCGATGAGCATGGTGCTAGCATGACAGCAGGACAAGGCCTCTCTGACAGCCAGTGTTGCAGGCACTCCTGAGTCCACCCCTCACTCAGTCCATACAAGGGGAAGTAGACCATTCACCAGGCCAAACACAATGGCAGCCTCTTTTGGCAGAGTTTGTCTTTTTTTTCTGAAAAAAAGATAATATTTCAGTTTTGACAGCAGTGCTATTAATTAACCCTTCTGTTAGACTGTTATGCCTCTCTTGCTTTGGTTTTTGTGGTAAATAAATACATTTTTTTTGGTAATTGAACATGTCCTCATGAAGGAAGCACTTTTAAAACAATATGTGGTCAGATTGGTATTTCTATGTTAGATCGTTCATCCACACATCCACACTGTTATTTACAGATTCCACTGGCCACATTTCAAGACATGTCCTTTCTGAATTGGTGTTCCTGATACTACACTTTAAAGTTGGTGTTTGTCTTCAGTGTTTCATCTTCATTGGTGCGGTAGGTGGCAGATATTATACACACACACACCTTGCTAGTACTGGGTTAGATCCGCTTTTGTTTTCAGAACTGCCTTAATTCTTCACGGCATAGATTTAACTAGGTGCTGGAAACATTCCTTAGAGATGTTGGTTCATATTTACATGATAGCATCACAGAGTTGTTGCAGGTTTGTCTGAACTTATTATGTTCAAGCAACCAATCTGAAATAATTTTAGCTTTCTGACATGGCATGTTATACTGCTGGATGCAGTCATCAAAAGATGGATATATTATGGTTATAAAAGGATGGGCAGCATTAGCAAAAATACTCAGATAGGCTGTGGCATTTAAATGATGCTCAGCTGGTATTAAGGGGCTCAAAGTATGCCAAAAAATACCCCCCACTCTGCATACCTTAGTTGTAGTTATTTAAGTTACTGTTGACTTTCTATCAGCTCAAACAAGTCTAGCCATCCTCTGTCTTCTAGCAATACAATCAACAATACATTTTTGTCCAAAGAACTGCCATTGATTTTTGTGTTAACTGCCACATTTTTCAGGCCACATTCTCTGTAAACCCTAGAGATGGTTGTGTGTGAATCTCAGTAGATCAGATATTTCTGAAATACTCAGACCCAGTCCAGACCACGTTCAAAGTTACTTATATCACCTATCTTCCCCATTCTGACGCTCGGCAAGTTCAGCAAGTTGTCTTGCCCATGTCTACATGCCTAAATTGAGTTCTTGAGTTACTGAGTAGTTGCAATATGATTGGCTTATTTTTGTGTTAAGAAGCAGTTGAACGGGGGTACCTAATAAAATGGACAGAGAGTGTAGGTAGAGCCATCTCTCTGTCCTGAACTTTAATCCGTGTTCTCCCAGTGATTGAAATGTTGTACTTATAGTAGATAACACAAAGCAGATGCTAATATTTTAAAAATGAATTATTGATAGTATATTATCTTGCAAAGTAATCGCCAAGCCTTCATAATTTATACCATATATGTGAGAAAAGAGCGTAATAGCTTGCCTGCATTGTCTTGCACTTGTTTGTTTATTCTTTTGTCAATGAATACATGGTATGTTTTGTATGGTTATATCCCATGGGCTTCTGCATTTACTTTTTTTTATATCTACTCCTTGCTAAGACCCCTGGGATAGCTTCCACTGTCTGTGGGATTAAGTGAACATCCTGTGTTCTTACCAACAACTGTGAGCTGCAAAGATCTAAGCAATAAAAACATTCTCAGAATACCTGTATACCACATGGCTGTTCTTTTTGAATAGACATCTACTAGAATGTTGTTTTTACTGTGCATTAGGTTTTTGGAAGGAAAAGCACAAACAAATCTTTAGTAAAGCGTAATGTACTTGATCTGATAACATTATTATCTAACATAACAGGGTGTATTTCCTAAACTTTGATTAAGGCTAAACCTCAACTAAAAGAACCCAGGATTATGCTTATGCTGTGTTCAATAAACGGCTCCAAAAAATCCATATATACATCCATCCATTATCTACCACTTATCTGGGTCCAGGTCACAAAGGCAGCAGCCTAAGCAAAGAGGTCCAGACCTCCCTCTCCAACCTCTGCCAGCTCTTCCAAGAATACAGAGAGAATATTGAGACAATCGAGTTATAATCTCTCCAGTGTGTCCTGGGTCTTTCCCAGGCTTTCCTCCTGGTAGGCATGCCCAGAACACCTCCCCAGGGAGGGGTCCAGGAGGCATCCAGGCCAGATGCCCTAACCATCTCAGCTGGCTCCTCTCAATTTGGAGGAGCAGAGGCTCTCCTCCGACCCTCTCCCATTCGTTCCTAAATTGGAGAGGGCATTCCACCAGAATATTCATGGGGTTTTTTTAATTAACAAAGACATTTTTCAAAATAGCATTCTAATGAATGCTAATTCTAATGAACGTTGTAATGATTTTATGATACATGACAATAAATTTTTAAAACAAATGATAATATCCACTGTTAAGACAAAATGAAACTGTAGTCACATATACCTCAGTGATCTTTATAATCCTTTAAACTAACCAAGCATTCACAACTGCAATACTGAGTGAATCTGTCCAGTGATAATAGTGGCAGAATGCTCAATTTTATGACAAAGTCAAAAATCACTGTCACCTCTAGTAGAGTTTTCTGGGTGACCAGAGTCAGAGGAGATAAAAAAAATCTGCAGGAAGTGGTTAAGTCCAGGATCTCAAGAAAGGTCTTCTGGTTTTGTTACATTTAGCTTGGGGGGTGGGGGGGTGGTTGGTGAGTACATGCATCATTCCTGAGACGCTGCAGTTTCTGCACCCTCAGCTTATTAAAGTGTTTTAGGCTCCAGTGCACTTGCACAGCTCTCCAACCTTTTAGCAGGCCCTCCGCCTTCAATGCCAAGCATAACACTGGATCTTCCAGAGCAGCAGTGCGTGTAAGCTACAATGGCTACCCGGAAAAAGGCTGTGCTTGGGGGCTTAGGATGATGAAAGCTAGGACCTCTAAGTCTGAGTCGAGACTTAAGAGCAAGCTTTTTAGTTGAAGATGTTTTGTGGTGATACCATCAGGCAGTGCTGGAAAGCCCAGATTCCGAGGCATCATTGTGCTCAATTCAGCTAGCAGATCAGAACTTGTAATTGAGAAGTAGCCAGAAGCTCCAAGAACAATTTATTTGATGCGTTGGCCACTTATGAGGGGACAAAAGCAGAGACCTTTAAAGGTTGAGGGATGCCTTTGAGATGAGCAGTGACCTTTCAGGAAGCCACTGTTTGAGAGATGTCTTTAAACACATACAGTAAGAACAGAGGAGTGTGGAAACTGGAAATGCCACTGACAACAGTCCAATAAGATTAATATACACATTTGTGTGAAATTAAGTGGAAGAAATTTTGCAACCTCCTTTTCTTATTAACTTCTCAAAAATCAAAGTACAAATCTACCATAGAGATGTTTGTCATAAGGAGTAAAATTGCTCATCACAAACATAAGAGAATCTGGTAATTAGATGTAAAAGGATTGTGATCTGCTTCTTTGGGTTCCTAATTTCTCTTTGCAGTACTAGATGCAGTAGGACAGTATACTGTAGAGTACTTACACAAAACTGGCTTTATAAAAGGAAGCTGATTCTTATTGCAGAGGAGTTTTGGTTGGAATGCATTTTTTTTTTGGATTAACAAAAATGTTTTTTTTAAAGAAATTTGCTAGATTGGAAGTGATGAGCTCAAATATTATTTGCTCATCATCACCATGTCCTTGATCTTGGAGCTTACCAAAGGAATGTCAGTATTCTGCCAAAGGCCACTCTGAGATTTTCTCTACACACAATTAATGCTTAAAGACCGTGCACACTTATTATGTTCAGAGGTTTGCATGCCAAAGAAAAGACTTTCTTTGAGGACACAGCAGCAAGCAATGACATCAGATGCTTTTAATTTTCTAAAAAAAAAAGTTTCATTTACACAGCTGATAAAGTTCAAATTATTTACCTTAATGTCAGTGAAGTAATATACATGCATTATTCAGAGTAGGTGGGTTGTATTAGTACATGTGTGATTCTTTGTGCTTTACTTTGAATAGCACATATAAATGGTGAAATGATTGGGACCAACGATGTATAACAGTATGACTTAAAAAAATGATAAAAAGGAATTAAACAACATGAGCTAAAATTTGAGAGTCTTATCTATCTCTCAAATTTTACTTAATATATTCCATATGGCCTTCATTCTGTTACATTTTGTGATTCTGTGATAACTTGCCATGTTTAATGAGGACAAACCAATTAATATATTGATTTACATATAAATAGGTAGAGAAACGTTTGGCTTACTTTCATTTGCATGTCCTTATCATGCAAATTCATGTCTAATAGAGATATCAGATGCTGCATGAGATTATAGCGTTAAAATATATTAATCACCACATTGTAAATTAAACGTGCTGTCTCCAACCTTCTGATTACTCTTTGAAAGTTTTACTTTGTGTGTGTTTGTGTGTGTGTATGTGTGTGTGTGTGTGTGTGTGTGTGTGTGTGTGTGTGTGTGTGTGTGTTCAACATAATACATTGTATGTCTATGGTTTGTGTCTGCTCACTACTAAGTGGAGTCTAAAAGTCCTGTGCAGTTGTTGTTTCTGTGTAAATTACAGATAAAGAACAATGAGCAATTGGATATTGCACGATAAGGACCAATGGTAATTATTGCATTATAGTTTACAAAGCATCAGAAAATTGTCTCCAGGTCTCCAGGTATGTGAAGAATTGCTACCCTTACTACTCATCATTTTAATTGGGCTAATTATGATTACTGCTGAGCCTGTATTTAATTATGATTACTGCTGCTTAGCCTGTATTTAGAGTAGACGGATGCCAGAGAATGTTCAAGTGCACATAAGAGAAGTACAGACGAGTTTGTCCAAAGCCAACATTTTTACTAAATGAGATCCATGGTAATATATGGATGGATTTTATCATCATCTGCTGTCAGGTCATATGTCACTCTAGGCCAGTGTATCTACTCCATATCATACACTGGGACAGTGTATCTACTCCATGCTCTAGTTATAAATCCATGTTCATTATTTTATTATGCATATGCATTAGTTTAAAAAAACAGCCTAATGTGAGACAACATTATTTTTTCCATTGAGGGGAACATATGGACACTTAATAGCTGCATGGAACTCCATCTGATCAGGCAGAGTTATGAGGATCAGTGCTCTCACTGCCCTGGGGGGCGGCACCAGAAAGAGCTGCCACTGGTTTTGCTGGGTCTGTTGTCCTGGCTGCAGTTTCAGAGGGTATGTGGGGGAGAGCAGAGCAAAAGCATGTGTGCACCCAGTAGGAAGACATTCCTCTAGCTCTGCACGTTCAGCACATTTCATTTGCGGGAAGAAACCCCACCTTAATCACATTGTCCTCAAGGTAAAACCCCTCAAAAATTTGGGGATACAGTTCTCCCCATGACAATAAAAATACTGCTAGTGTGTCACCCCTCAAAAAAATATAAAAAATAATCTATATATTATAATAATCTTATAATAATTGGGTATTTTATGTGGATACCTCACCATTGTTGAAATGCTCATAAACAAGAAATCCAAGGAATTTCATGATTCTAGATAAACTCTGCTCTCAAAGATCATCAGGTGTGATAATATTCTATGAGATTAAACATTCATTTAAAAAAATCCTTACTAAATGCTAAAATTCACGCAGTTGTCCATTTGATAGGCATGTTAGATTCAACCATTTCTTCAGTGCACTATTTTTCTTTTTGCTTAGGTTATGCTGTACTATGTCCTTTTACCGTTGACCAAAGCTTACTTAATTTTTCATCATCACTATATTTGTATGACCATCAAATTGGTTGCCATGGAAATTCTATATATGCAGAGTGTGTCAGTTTATGGTCTGCTTACAGTGAACAGCACTATACATTAATTTGACTCATCCATTGTTCATGAAGCTGCTTAAACACAAACAAATCTACTAGTAAAACACCAATATGGAACTATCAGCAACAAACACAGTGCCTTGTTGACACCTGGGGTCCATGGCTACATTGGGTTTGTACCACACACGAACCCTACCATTAGCCTGAATCAGTGGGTACCATAAGCCTACCATCAGCCTGAATCAGCGGGTACCATAACCCTACCATCAGCCTGAATCAGCGGGTACCATAACCCTACCATCAGCCTGAATCAGCGGGTACCATAACCCTACCATC
>JAOXYF010000007.1:29127768-29163275 GCA_028565775.1 Sternarchorhynchus goeldii
TCCAAAGAACATACCAAAGAACTCTAAATAACATACCAAAGAACATACTAAAGAACATTCCAAAGAACATACCAAAGAACTCTAAATAACATACCAAAGAACATACTAAAGAACATTCCAAAGAACATACCAAAGAACTCTAAATAACATACCAAAGAACATACTAAAGAACATTCCAAAGAACATACCAAAGCAACACTGGAGACGGTACACACCACACACACACAGTAACACACACATGTGCATACAATCACTGGGGATGGTACATACCACACACACAGTAATACACACACACATGTGCTTACATCCACTGGGGATGGTACATACCACACACACAGTAATACACACACACACATGTGCTTACATCCACTGGGGATGGTACATACCACACACACAGTAATACACACACACATGTGCTTACATCCGCTGGGGATGGTACATACCACACACACAGTAACACACACACACACACACACGTGCATACATCCACTGGGGATGGTACATACCACACACACACATGTGCATACATCCACTTTCAAAATGTGTGGAGCTGACTAAGGTATAAGTGAAGCATCATTTTAATAATAACTACTTCTACCCTAAATTTGCTGTCGCTCTGGACATGCTTCCGGAGGATCGGAAAAATCTGCTGCCTGAATGTTTCTGTTCCATCATTATTGTGGTAATGTAGACCCTGGTGTTGCCGCTGGCTGCCATTGTTACTAGAAAGGGACACAATAGAGAGACAGACATTAATTCACACAATGATGAATCCTTCTTCTGCACAGCAGCAGTGCTGGCCATGGTTATCATGGTTATCATGGTTATCATGCTAACACTAGGCAGAGAAGCACCACAATAGCCAGGAGCAGATAGTTTGTATTCGAATAGGACATTTTTATGGCTGGTGTTTGGGTGCTGCATCCACGCGAAAATAATTCCTCCGTTATCAGTCATGGCAGCGGTTGACAGGTGCTGTACATTAAATGTCTCCGACACAATTCCTAAACCCTTGGCTGACCCTGCTCTCCCTTTTGTCTGCTGGAGAGATTTATCAGAAGCAGTGGATTCCGTGTGGTCGAGCACCTCCCAAAGAATGGAGGAACCTGAGTGGCACAGAAAGGGGCGGCCATAAACCTGCCACAATAGGGGATTAGGTGGTGGCCAGAGCAGGGCTCCCATTGTGGTGCCTTCTGTGGGCAAGCATTCTTCCCAGCAGAGCCAAGGAGGAGGACCAGCTCAGACAGGCCGAATCACATTCCAAGAGGCTTTGAAAATTATGCTAATAGGCTTATTTGTTTCAAAGGGATTTTCTCTATTTCTTTGGCTGGCTCACACCTCACCCATCTCATCTGCTGGTTTGCTGCAGGCATGATGGTTGCTTATAAAGATGTGTCGGGGGATTTCTGTAAAATAGAGTCCCAAAATTACTGGTTGACCCAGTCACATTCAGCAGCTTTGCAGAACACAGTGTGCTAAATATTTCATCACCCTTTTTATCTCTGTCCTATCATCATCTGTTTGTGTGTGTGTGTGTGTGTGTGTGTGTGTGTGTGTGTGTGTGTGTGTGTGTGTGTGTGTGTACTTGTGCATTTGTTCATGTCTCTTTTAGTTTAGGAGAAAGCGTGTGTGGTTCAGAAAGTCCCAGCATTCGCATGCTGGGTTACCAAAGCACAACTGCCATCCAGACCTTCAGCTCCTCCCCACTAACTTGTATATTGTCTACACACACACACACGCAGTCAGCTGTGACCACAGAGCTACACTCTACACACACACACAGTCAGCTGTGAACATAGAGCTACACTCTACACACACAGTCAGCTGTAACCACAGAGCTACACTCTACACACACACACAGTCAGCTGTGAACACAGAGCTACACTCTACACACACAGTCAGCTGTGAACATAGAGCTACACTCTACACACACAGTCAGCTGTGAACATAGAGCTACACTCTACACACACAGTCAGCTGTAACCACAGAGCTACACTCTACACACACACACAGTCAGCTGTGAACACAGAGCTACACTCTACACACACAGTCAGCTGTGAACATAGAGCTACACTCTACACACACAGTCAGCTGTGAACATAGAGCTACACTCTACACACACAGTCAGCTGTGACCACAGAGCTACACTCTACACACGCACACACACACACACAGTCAGCAGTCAGCTGTGAACTTCAGAGCCACACTCTGCACACACACCACTCACTCTTGTTCTTAACTGCTGACTGTGGCACCAAAGGCAATCTAAGCATTGCTAACTGTATGCTACTCTGACATGCTATCAAACACTCAAGCAGTATGTGCCCCTTTTCTGTGGCAGACAGTGCATAGCTGCAGCACTGTAAAACAGAGCATGCTCCCACACCTATTAGCAGTCCTCACCCACCTGTCTTGGATGGCCACACAGAGTGTTTGAAAGTAGACATCCTATGAAATTGCTCAGTGTGAATTCTAAATAGCATTTAATGGCTTGATTTAAATTTATTTTCTGTTGTATATTCTGCACATTTAGACACACTGCGAAGGAGCATAGAGCCTCTGTGTGAGATGATTTATATTTGTGTGTGTATCTGAATTTGTCTACCCTGTGGGAAGGCCACTGGCTGGGGTGACATTGTGTAAATGGCAAGTGCAGCCTAACAGAGATGTCACAATACAGAAAAAAGATAGAAATAGAGAAGGGGGAGAAAGAGAGAATGTTGTCATGGTGACTTCAGTGTACCAGTGAGGAGAAGGGAAATCTTGTTTTTTTTTAGTAAGGTGGAAGAGCACTTTCCTCCAGAGTTTCATATTGATCCCTATCCATTTATAGCGGCACTGTTTCAAATTCTATTGTTGCAGAAATGATGGAAGATGTTTTTCTTGTCTAAATCCTCTTGCTTCCTGACCTGCCCTAATGTTCCCACATTTGCGTGATTACTGAATCTCAATTAGTGCACAGGCAAATCATTAAAACTTTCTTTGACAGATTTACAAAGCAGTATAGGCCACAGATGCCTGTATTCAGTTTATAATGATCTTTAAAAGCACATACTTCGAGGAATATAATCACTCGATGTGTAATTTCTTTTGGCACCACTCTTTCAGAGTAGCTGTTTGGTTAATCATCGCCTGTGACGATTTGTAAAATGTTACAGAGCAGAGTTCCATGATGATTAGTGCCTGCAACATGCCAAAATATTTATTGTTGTTCTTGATATAGCACAATCACCTCAGTCAGAGCTAATCTAAACAAAACACCAAGAAACATATTATATATGCAGTCTGTTGAGACAAGTGCATTCAGTATTTTGGCCTCTTCAGGCCTAGACTGGCATCTGTGCTGGTAACTACAAGGTAATGGCATTTGAGTGCAGGCTCATTGGAGTGCAGGCTCATTGGAGTGCAGGCACATTCAAGTGCAGGCTCATTCGCTTCAAGTGGCCCTCAAAGAGCCTCTTCACTTTTGGAGCTTCACTTGGGAAAATTGGCACTGTGTATTCGGCACAGCCTAATTAAGCACTGTGATCTGTGCCTGATTTCAATGAGAAAGAAGCTGTTCATGAAGGTTAAGACACAGCAGCCGTATTGTGGCATTGTGATGTGCAGAACAAAGCAGGAAGGAAACACGTGTTTGGAAATGTAAACAGTCCCTGAAGTGCAGCACATGTAACGATGCTAATATCCATCTCCGCTGTGGTGGCCCTGGGCAGGGGCCTCATGCTGGCGCACTCACTCACAGCCTCCTGTTTCTAACACAGAAGAATGGCTCTCCCGCAGGATGCCTGATCAAATGTAATATTACTCAGATCTGGGTAGGGAGAGCAGAGAGGAGAGGAAAGGAGTAGAGAGAAGAGAAGAGGGGAGGAGTGGTGGGCTAGGGGTGAATGTGCCCCCTGACCTTGTGGAATTGAAGGGGAGGAGCTACTCTCTGAATCCAGGAAATCATTTGTTTAGTGAACATTCTGGGCTCACTGTGTTTACTGCTGGCAGGGCTGCAGCAGAGGGAAACCTCACTGACCTCCCTTTTCACCGTGAACATGCTGATGGAGAATTGACTATTCCTCTCTAACATGCAACCAAGGGTTTTTTATTTCTTTTCACTGCTCTTGGAGTTGAGATCTGTAAAAAGTATTGTTTCTCCCTGTTAGGGGTTTTGAAGCAGCAGTTTCAGCCATGTAGGATAACATGATTTTGGTATGATTGGACTTTTTAGGTATACAATTTGTTTCAAGGTGAAAAAAGTTTTCCATTCAAAAAAGGCCCCTGTTAAGGGGAGGATGTGCTCTGGTGATGTGGGGTATCATTGGAGTTGTTTACAAGGCAGGGTATATTGATTCAGGGTGAGGTAGCCTCATTCTCCTCTGAGAGCGCCATTGTACAGGCTCCAGGACAAACAGAGGCTCACTGAGGGGCTCTGATCACATTTCAGGCCTCACCCTGTGCTACAGCTGGGCACTCTTAAGTGCCTGTGGTTACAAATGGACCACTCAGTGGGAGATAACTTGTATGAATGCAAGGCTAAGCATTCAGATCTGTGATTTATGTGTTTGCGTGTGTGTTTGTTTTTGCATGTGTGCGTATCTGTGTGTGTGTGTGCTGTTCATGACTACGGTTGGGATTCTTATTGAGCCTTCTTCTGTTTTTGCGCAGTAGTTTGTGTATTTCTGTTGTTTGTTTACCCTTTAGAATCACTCTTGAATTGTTGGCTTGTTTACAAGACATCTGATTATTTTGTCAAGAACTATAAAACTTTTGTGATTTAGTCCAAAACTCCCAGTGGCCCTAGGCTGAAAAATGCGGAAGCGTTTTGTTTGCTCAAAGCAAAAATGTGATGTCCAGTTATAATGTGTTCCAAGACAAAAGATAAGATCTCCTGCATTGGCAGACAGGCATTGATTGGGGTCAGAAGTCACATTATCAGAGAGCTCTGGAGGTGTTATGTGATTAGAGCAGGAGATAAAAGCTATACATGTTTTAACTGGATTACTGCTTTCCCCATTACATTAGCAAACACACAGTAAGGGCACAACATCTAGCAGTGACCTTCATAAGACACCCTCTAAAAAACAATAAAACCCCTGAAATTTCAAGTTGTATCCTTTTTTACTTTCTTACTCCTCCAAATAGCAAAGACAAAAATATCTGCAAAGTCCTCCCTTACAGGGATGAGACAATCAGTCGACACTTTAATTATAGATGAAGGTATTTTGTGACTGGAACATATTGATTTGAATGCCCCGATTTCTCATTTTGTGCCTTGCCGAGCAACAGCTTTTCTCCTGTATTATATAGCAGACATTTACACTGGGCACAGCTTGGAGTGGGTTTCTGACCTGGCCTTTGTGCTCTCGTCCCCAGAGAAAGCACATCCAAAAGCCAGCCCTCTCCAGCCCTCTTCTGAGGCAGAGACAGTCAGATTTGGTTTCACAGGCAATTAGTCTGAACAGAAGCTACTGAATGAGAGTGTTTGTACCTTGTAGCCTCCCAGCCTGCTGTGTGCTGCTGTGTGGATGTTACAGTAAGCAAATCTGGCTAGTGCTTGGACCTATGATGCACTACACTACTATTGATTGATTTGGTACTGTTCAGTAGCATTTTGCTGAGAGGAGTCTCCGTTGAGTAGTAATCTACTGGGAGGAGTCTATTGAGTAGCATTCTGTTGGGAGGAGTCTGTTGGGTCGCATTCTGCTGGGAGTAGTCTGTTGAGTATCATTCTGCTGGGAGTAGTCTGTTGAGTAGCATTCTGCTGGGAGGAGTGTCTGTCATTTAAGCAGATGACGGTAACAGCACTGATTCTCTGTTTTTGTTGCAAAGTTTTAAGGTTTATTTACTTTTTGCAACCTGTACATATAAGTACATGCAATGTCATAAAATTCTTAGCGTCACCTAATTGAAAAATGATCAATGCAAACAAAGTATAAACATCATGTACAATAATCATACCGTATGTTTAGACAGTATGTCCACACAGTTTTACCCTTTAAAACGGTGTACAAAATGTATTATTAAGCAGTACCATGCACTACACTATTGATTGCATGATTGAATCCTGGTGGTCCTTTACAGCTCCACCACAAAACACCTTCAAGATAACAAAGGAAAAATTGACAGAATAATAAGATCATCTGTCATATCCTGATTAAGCGGCACTCGTGCTCCAGCTGACACTGAGTATGGCACTTCAGAGCATTGCTAGGAAAGGCTGAAACGAGAAATTACCTGTGTATCAATAATTGCAGCAACTCTCAGATTTTCTCCCTCTCCTTTTTCTGCTCTCTCTTACTCTCTCTTCTCTCTTTCCCATTCTCTCCTCTCTGTTTTTCTGATGAACACCTTGCCAGCATAGGTGAGGTGCTTCCTGCCTGACGCAACATATTAGAGATACACTCGCTTATGCAACTTCACACATTCTTAAACAGAGATTGCTGTAACAGCTGAGAAGTCTGTGTGATGTAGAGTAAGTGAGGCAGGCCGCTGTCATTCATAGCCTATCACTAGAATGCACATAAAGGCTATGAGAGATGAGTGGCCAGTGTCAGTGCAAATGATCGCCTCTCGGTCTCTTATTAAAGAGCCATACAGGACAAGCCCAGACACAGCTGATGTGCAGAACCTTTTACTTCCCATGAACAAGTACTCCGTGGCCATGGCCCCAGAAGTATAAACTAATTGTTTCTCTGTGTATAGCTCAGGTTTTTTTTTAAGTACTTCCCAATTAAACAGCAATTTGCAAGATGTCTTCTGGAAAACAGTAAATAGCAAGTATTAAATACATTCACAATAGTATTTGTTAGAAGCCCACTGTCTGGGAGTGAAGCATCTCTTGACTATGCAGCTGGTGTATTTACATCAGCAGGGATTCAGCCTTTGCTGATTTGCCAAGGAAACACTGTGTCATGTTTGATTTTCCATCGTTTAAGCTAATAGATACTGCTGACTTTTGTCAGCCTAGCTGCTGAGGCTGGGGGCTGGGGAATCCTCAGTGGAGCAGCAGGTTCATGTAAACATGATTTCTTATATATCAGGCAGCCTCCACCTCTCTGGGCCACTCAGCTTGCATGCAGTACAGCCACTCGGGAGGCACTTCAGATGCTCCTCAGTGGGCAAAAAGTGCAGATCTGTGAATAAGAGTTTGTAATGACCCGCACAGGTCTGATGGTGACAGCATGCCCTACACAAGAGGTGTGTTATTTGTTTTGATGGCTTTGCTCTGTATGCCCAGACCAGTGTAATCTGATGGCAGTACTATCACGCTACTGAAGTCAACTTCAGAGAGGAACCCCATGCATTTCTGGTCGTGAAGAGGAATTGAATTGAATTAAGGAAAAAGCTTTATGCTGAGTTTGGTGAGTTTGGATCACTGACTATATCCAGTGACAGGTTTTGAAAGGGAAAGAGTGCAGACAGACTGGTGTGAGCCCTTGTAATTAGCTGGGCTCGTTAGTATTTCTCCCCCCTTATTATGGGTAATGAAATGGAATTTTCATGAATAGAAGCAAATGAGTTGCTGAGTACAATTTAATTCTAGAGATATTTGAAGAGCACGTTTTTTCATTATACAAGGTATATTTGCATAATTCATGCAACATCCTGTGGACTTGTCGCTCACAGGAAAGAGTAGCGACTAATTTTTAAATGTATTGTATCACGTTACTTTGAGTCGGCGCCACCTCTCCCTTCATCCTCCTTGTTAAAGGGACAAACCCCTGCTACACATTTTCTTCTTCTTCAGAATAGGCATTCACTCAGGCCATCGCTGCACTTTAAGTGTATTGGTGGGTTTAAGTGAAATGATAAAAAAAGTCTTCCCAGTATACTCTTTCATGGATATGGCCATGTGGAATGATTCAGTCCATTAAAGGTGACTGCGTGGTATTGAGGTTCGATAAAGACTTGCACTCTTGTGTGTCCCCGCAGCCTGCAGATCTGGCTTTTATAAGGCAGCACCTGGAAATGCCAAGTGTTCCAAGTGTCCGCCCCACAGCTACACGCAGCAGGAGGGCGCAGTGTTCTGCAGGTGTGAGAAGACCTACTTCCGCTCAGAAGGAGACCTGATCTCGATGGCCTGCACACGTATGTATTCTCTACCTCCAGTCACAGTCCAACTTTAGCCCAGGGTATCCCACACAGCAGCTTGCTTGAAGCACACCATAATATATTTGAAACATGCACGCTAAATCATCAGTCATTTTGAGCTTTCTCATCAGTCTTTCTCATGTAATTTTACAGATAAGTGTTTATGTCACTTCAAAAGCGTAGCCCTGAAGTGATCATAAAGTTACTCCCTAAAGTGCTGTGGTTATATGGTGTTTGTTCTGGGATTGATGGATTTATGCTGCATATGTCTGACAAAGCTTCTGATCCTCCTCCACTTAGTCCAACCAACATGCTGTGGACAAGCATTGTTTGTATATTTTTTAACTGTCGTAACCAGTGGATCTCCCAGGGCCTGCACTAAGCAGTAACTAAACTTTTTGAGACAATGATGCAGATGGTACACAGATGCACACAGCCTCTGCCAAGCACACCCAAAACATCCTATTCATAAATTACAACTTTGCTATCAGTGTTGATTCAGATCACGTAAAACCATGGCAAGCATGATGAACTCTGTGGCCAAGTTTAATATAGTATGTCATCCAAAATAGTCAGAACAACAGGTCATGCTATGCTAATACATGTCACATCTATTTGCACTGTCAGAAACAATTCTGAAGCTTTGTTTCACTCCAATTTTTGGTGTTTCAGGTTTTTATGGGTATAGTTGGAATTGTATCACTTTACACAGTTATGCTGCTGAAATGTTGAAGTAGAGCAGTAAAGTGCTGGCACAGCATGTGTGAGTAGAGCAGTAAAGTACTGACACAGCATGTGTGAGTAGAGCAGTAAAGTGATGGCACAGCATGTGTGAGTAGAGCAGTAAAGTACTGACACAGCATGTGTGAGTAGAGCAGTAAAGTACTGACACAGCATGTGTGAGTTTCATTCCAAGATGTATGAAACTACCCTAACTACAATATATTAGCTTTTAGTTTGGCTTTGAGAGTGACCCTACAATTAAAGTGAGGCCTTCTATGATGTTATCTATATTATAGTGCTTGGAAAGAACTATATTGTTGTCTATATTTTATCTATAATTGTGAAGGTCAGAGTTCCTTGGAGAATTCAACTTTCAAATTGTGTTAGAACTGTTTTGTATATTTCCTCTGTCTTTCGCATCATACATTTAGTTATTTTGTGAATTATCACTATATAATTTTTGAAGTTTATATTGGATCCCATAATAGGTCCTGTTTTTAATCATGGCCAGATCTTTCAAAGTTATCTCTACTTTTAAAATACATAAATAGTCCTGTTTATTTCTACCTGTCTCCTTTGTATGACCCTATAAAGGTGTATATGACCCTATAAAGGTGTATATGCAATAGCATAAATTCACAATGTATAAAGTAAGCAGGAAGAAATATCTGGAACATTTATCAGTAATACTGCAGCATGGTTGAAGTGTTGTTGTGGCAGTGGGATTTTTAGCCTGTAGTGGTTCTGAATGTTGCAGTCACACCTTTGTGGGCAGAAAGCAGAACTCCTTGTCGGATGGGGACTATGTGTGTGATTAATGAAGAGTTCACTTCAGCACTCCGTAGCCCCCCCCCCCTTGCAGGTTGGCCAGTCTGTTAACTGCTACACTGTGATATCTGAATCATGGCTCATATCCATCCGATACAGGAAAATGAGTTCACTTCGTGCTATTCCTGCTTATCTATACAGGAAACCTTGAGTGTATCTCTGCCACTATCTTGTAAAATGTAAATCTTCTCATTTTTGAATTTGTGTTTCCTTCATATTTACTAAGGAAATTGCAAAGGAAGCCCATATTTAAGCATGCAAGTACTTATTAAGTGGTCATTATGGTACATTCTGCTTTTGACCCAACTTAAATGCTAATGTTCTGTCACAATCAGGGCAAAGCCACTGGGAAGTGCAGAAAGGCATTGAATCATCTTCAGTATTTGTGTGGAGGGATCATTCGTGCAATGTTCTGTTTCTTGATGTGGTATTAAATCTTTCCATCATTCATAGCTTTTAGGAGATGTCAATCAAAGTTAAAAAGACTTCTTATCCAGTCTTCGTAACTCTGACTAACATTTCCTAAAAGCTATGAACGCATTCCTGGAACGCAGCAGTGCTCCAGGAATGGGCGATATGTTTTTTTATTAATCCCCTTACTAACATCAACAAAACAGAGACTTGTTTTTTTTTGGGATTATTATGTAGGTTTAGTCCTTAAATGCTATGAATATTCAAAATAATATGTTTTAGGGGGGGCATATCTCAGACTGTCTTTGAAATTGGGATGGAATTGGTGTCTGCTTTTCCCTTCAAGTGAAAGGCTTTTGAGGAGCCTTATTCCTACTGCCTTTTTATAACAGCTTCCCCTAACCTTAAGTGAACCTAGAAATCCTCTAAAAGCCTCCCCAAATCTTAAATTACAAAGCTTATAAAAGTCCTGCTAAGAAAAGTAAAAATGTAAGTAAAAATGCAATTAATAATTCTGAATATATCAAACAACATGAGATATGAATTACAAGGTATCTACTTCAAAACTGATTGTCCTAATGAGAAACTCATAAGATGTGGAGACAAGTTTAGCAAATTCTTTGACAAACGCCAAATGTCTGGCTTTTAAAGGTGAATGGTATCCGTGTGTTTAAAAGGTGAATGGTAGCCATGTGTTTAAAAGGTGAATGGTAGCCATGTGTTTTCCTCCCCGACCCTTTTTTCCTTCAGGTCCTCCCTCAGCCCCTCGGAACGTGATCTCAGTCATTAACGAGACCTCGGTGATCCTGGACTGGAGCTGGCCAGCAGACACGGGCGGCCGGAAGGACACGACGTTCAACGTTGTGTGCAAGCGCTGTTGGAGTGGATCCAAGCGGTGTGAGCCGTGCAGAGGCACTGTGCGCTTCCTGCCCCGTGCCTCAGACCTCACCAACACCACTGTGACCGTGGCAGATCTGCTGGCGCACACCAACTACACCTTTGAGATTGAAGCGCAGAATGGAGTCTCCTCTCTGGCCCCTGCACTGCGGCAGTACGCTGCTGTCACCATAACTACCAATCAAGCAGGTGAGGGCTTCACAGTACCTTTTACTGCTCCAGGCCCTATATATAGAGGATTATATATATTCAGGTTAAGAAGTTAAAAATTTCCCTTGAATTTTTGCACCAACCACCTGGATCTTAGCTCAAGTCAGTAGGTAGTGCAAAATTAATTAAACAAACTGCCTGGAAAATTAAAGTAACTTTTATATGCTAAATATATAAACCTCTGCCTCTTACTACTAACGTTTCTCAAGAAAAGCCAGTAAATCACAACAAACTGCTTATAGTGACTGACTGTATAACACAGTGCTAACAAACACTGATAGGAAACACTTAATTTAGGAAACACTAAATAAAAGGCATTCGGCCAAAATGAAATTCCTGCAAAATTCATATTCATGTGGAATTGGTTACCACATTTTGATAAAGACAATTCAATTTCATGGGAGCGATGTGCAACAAAGCTCAAAATTCCATTAGGAAAAGAATAATATCTCAGCAAGCCTATTTTTCATTCTCTACTTTTGATCCATTCTGTGCTGTCTGTGCACATATTCATCCGGAGGTACTGGAGTCCTGTTAGACTGAAGGTCATGACTCCTCAGGTTACTATAAAGTCTGAACACAGGGCCATCTGCCTCCCATTCCATTAGAGGTTCCTCTGTAAAGATGAGCAGTGGTGTTCTTGAGCCTTTTGGGGCCCAGGTCTCTGTCTCTTATGTCAGTCCTGCCCTGTCTTTAAAATGATAGGTGCAGGACCTGCTGGGTGATTTAGAGCTGGCTTTGGAGATGAGCTTATAGGCTTTGGAGTTTGGTGTCATAAAATAGTAGGCAGAGGACTACTGTAGATCAAAGGCTGAGGATTGATCATTTTTCACCCTTTTACCATAGGGAAAAGTTGACTTTGCTCTAAAGCTCATAAAATTCCTACTGTCATGGAGAAGAAAGGTGAGATATGCTTAGCTAATCTTTTATCTATGCAGTATCAGCTTTTCCTAGATACGGATGTGTTTTTAATAATAATGAGGAAATATCTTGTGGCATGTGATGTCATGACTGTGAAGTGAAATGTTCCTGAACACTGTTGATTGGATTAAAATAGCTCCACTATTGGATTATTGGATTAAGATAGCTCCACTTCTTTGCATAAATGAAAGTTTTTGAATAAATATTGCATTCTGTATCACTGAGTATCACTGCTCTATTGGCTTTTGTACTGAACTGACCTCATGAGTCTGTTGATATTTTATTGTGTTCTGGCTCATTGTGTGGTATTAGCTTTCCACATGTTGTCACAGCTGTGATCTGTTAATAGGAGTGACTGCCAGATCCTGATGCTTTAAGAACTTTTAGTAGTGAATGTACTCCTTATTATAAAATTTATGCACCTCAAATTGTTTGATTGAAAGGTGGGCAAGAGGCTGCAAGGCTAACCTAAATCAGCTTACATTCCAATATCATTTTAGTGATGCAATCAGTTTGTTTAAAATAAATAAATATATGGAGATATTTCATGAATATCCAGAGAATCATCTGTGCAGTTACTCTGATCAGAGTAACTCTGATCAGAGTAACTGTGTCTCTGCATACTGTTACTCTCACTGTGTATAAAATCGCTGTATCTGTTACACTATAAAGTGCCGCTTTACTCCATTTTATTTCACCATGACTGTATTTGCTTTGGATCGCTGAAGTGCTGCTTTCCTGTTTGGCCCTTCACTGCCCAGTTTATGAAGTGAATGAAAATGAGTGTTTCATTTCATCATTATGCTTTTTTTAAAAAAATCTTAAACAAATCGGAGCATGACCCCTTTTACCACAACTTTACTCCCTTGAACTTGGCCAATATGGCTAGTACCTCTATGCCCATATAAAATGCAAATGGGAACAGGGGATAGACACATAAACGGCTAATCCAATGCTATTATCTCACAGTTATACTCTCTGTCAGAGTGCACCTTTACGAGGGACTCCAAGCATGTCAAGCACACCCCACTCCCCCTAAACACAGGCAACATTTGGAGCCCATCCATGAGGACACAGTCCATGAGGACTGCCCTCTGTGTTAGGATAGTGTTGGCCTCTTGGCTTATGAAAGCTTTAAAACATTTGTATTTGCCATTTTAACAGGGTGTCATCAGACATACCATGGTTAGCGGCTCACATCTGCCATGTCTGAATGCAGACCTACAACAAAACTAATGCTGGTAATGATGGAGAACTAGATATCATTGTAATATTCTCTTTTTTTTAACAATTATTTTGTCTTTAGTCTTATTGGACTGGCTGTATGGGAAGGTTTAATAGGACAGTATGGAGAGGAGAGGAGGGGTTCTATAAAGTGTAGCACTGGATCCTTTCCCTACCATTGTGGGGCCTCGTTAAGAGTATGAGGAGTAGGGTGAAATAAGCGATGTGTCTGAGATATATCTCTGTTGAGAGATACTCTTAACCCTAACCCTAACCCACAGAACCTGTTGATCCTGTTGTTGACTTTAACTTATGATGCATTTTATGAAGATTATTTGAAGCTTTCATGAAACAAAATAGTGGCCAACTGTACTTCTGGCCACACCTGTAAATGCCAACTATTTGTGCTCTGGGTTTGGGTTCTAACTGAAATGTAATAATAATTTTAATAGTTTCACTTAATTTTGTAAGTGAACATTATTCAGTTGCCTACATAGTCCTAATTTTTTGCTGGACTTTAAGAGACTGTTAATGCTTTCTTTCTTGGCCTGGCATACATGCTTGTACTCATGAGCTCAGGAGGGTAATACACTGTAAAATGGTCCATAGCTCATGTGCCATAAATCTCATCTAGTAAAACTGCAGTCACTATAAAAAATTGTAGTCACTAAAAAAATACCTTATCAGAATGCTGTGTAGGAGTGCAACCAGAAACAGACCATCTGGATTCATTAACAGGAAAAAACTTGTCATGGGGAAAGCAGCACTTCAAAACTTTATATTCACAATCAACAAAAGCTTGAACATTTCAAAGAATAACATGTTTTTTCCTGTGGTCTAATAAAATGAAAACATTGCCAGTCAAATTCCTTCATGGCCTCCATGCTGGCTTGCAATTAGAAAAGCTGTAAAACTAAAAACATTTCAGTGAGCGAGGCAGGAGGAGGGAGGGATGAATTCTGACTTGAATTATGATCACAGATTGAGACCATGTGAATTGCCTGAGCACAGAGACATGAGAGTCTGA
The DNA here is from genome assembly GCA_028565775.1 of Sternarchorhynchus goeldii. Taxonomy (NCBI): domain Eukaryota; kingdom Metazoa; phylum Chordata; class Actinopteri; order Gymnotiformes; family Apteronotidae; genus Sternarchorhynchus; species Sternarchorhynchus goeldii. Next base: position 29,142,089 of record JAOXYF010000007.1, read on the forward strand.
TCCTGGAAGCATGTTGTCCTTAAAAAAAAACAAAAACGAAGGCTTGGACAAGCAGTGGCCTCTTTCTTTGTGAAATAGCCATAATAGCCATTGACTGAAAAGCAAATTCTAGGCAACTGCATTGTTGTCTTGACATCCTCAACTTTCCCAACTTTGAAACCAGCCACCAGTGGAGAACCAACTCAATTAGATCTAAGGGATTCACAGGATGCAAATAGCTGAATCAAAATGTCCACTGAACTTCCTGTGAACTTCAAGTTCTATGCACACGTAATGCAGTTGCAGGCAGAGGGAAAGAAGCTAATCCTCTTTTCCCGCTCTCTCAACCCCGTTCCTCTCTCTCTCCCTTTCTTTTCATCTCTCCCTGCAGCTCCATCCGCTGTCACGGTCATCAGAAAGGACAGAACATCCCGGAACAGCATCTCACTATCCTGGCTGGAGCCAGAAAGACCCAATGGAATCATCTTGGACTACGAGGTCAAGTACTATGAGAAGGTGGGGGCAGTTTAATCTGTACTCGTCCTGGACATTCAACATTATTAGCATTTAAACTGGGTCTCCATCCTTCTCTTTGGCCTCATTAGGGAGCTTAATCGAAAGTACAGTGGCACATGACTGAGGGCATGTTTCAGGTCATTAGTTCATGCAGCTTCTAAAAAGCACATCTACAGAGGCTTAGTTTAATAGCATAATGCATGCCTATGTCTGTTGAGAGTGATGTTTTGACTGGAATTAATGTTTTTTAATCCAGAATTTCTCTCATATTGGCTGGTCATCTTTTTTGATGCACTGAGTGGAAGCATCATATTATCTCAGTTTGGCCTGAGCCAGTGCATGGGGAGATGCAGTGTTCTAAACTCCACTTGCTGATCAAAGCTGCTTGTGCAAAAAGCCAGTAAAATTAAACTTTAATCTCAAGCCCATGCTGCCTTGTCATGAGCAACTTCAAGCAGCCTTTCTCAGGTCTGCGGCAGCTGCCATAGGATTAATCAAGCATATAGGAATTAGGCCCTGATTGACTTAATATGCTAAATAGCAGATTGAGCATTGTTAGTCTCACATCAATGCTGTTCTTTCAGGCTGCCATGAGAGCTTCTGTGGGTCAGTGTTCAGATTTTTCGTGCTGTCAGACACTGGGAAGTCTTCTGCTCCTGCATGAAGTGGGTAATGGCTTCTTCAGGCCTGCGGCCTGTAGAATGCTGGGATCTGGGTTTGGCACTCAATAGGCCCTGACATGGTGGGAGCCTCCTCTCCCAGGCTGGCAGGGGATCTGAGGGTGTGAAAGAAAGCCTTGGTCTCTAATGGCAATGGGCCAAAATTCTCCCCGCAGAAAAAACATTCCATTGTCTAGCGGTTAAATGACTTGACTGCATGACCACACACACACATTTTCACTCATATAAAATATGCACCAAATTGTAGACAGGCTTCTAGTGTTTCAAAAAGTGAAAAGTGTTTAGCATAGTAAGAGCAAATCTCTTTGCTTAGAACTTGCTAACAGTGTTTTTACCAGTAGCTACTTTTTGTATAAACTGTCCATACTCTTACAGTTCTCCATAAATAGTTTGACAAGAGATCAGTAGTATATATTATGGAACCTTTCCAGACAAACCAGTTTTATATTATATTAACTGTGTGAAAATGATTAATTAACAATATTGACAACATCTGACCATGAAATATTGCAGTAAAACTGTTTTTACCTATGCCAAGGTAGATTGGCTCAACTTGATTTGAAATATTGGTTTGTTGAGGTTTATTATACTTTTCTTTCTACTGAGTAGCTACTGAAAATGTTGACATCAGATATACCGATACCACTATTCAGGCCACTGCCAAAAGCACGTCCACTGAGGTGTGACAGACCCCTGTGCTACAGGAGCTTTTATAAAATGTCTTTCAGTGTGATCAGTCAGGCTCCAAATCTGAGCCTGTGAAATGCTGTGGGTTGGCCATAATCTCCTTATTTGTGAGAATAGGCAGCTCATCTAGGGCTGGTTTGGCTGGCAGGCACATGCTCACTCTGGGGTCCTCTGATCTAACATGTTCACTCTGGGGTCCTCTGATCTAACATGGTCTTGTTTGACCCCGGGTGGCATAACATCCACCTTCCACAATCAAATCTAGTCTGTCACCCATTGATTCCTGTTCATTATACATGCTTGTGAGACATTGCTTCAACAGGCATGGGTGGAGTTGCCCAAATCCAACACAACTGGTCATGCAGAAAAGCCAGGGCTAGCCATGGTAGCACCTAGGGAGTCCCTTGATCAAGGCTGGCAGAGGATAACACACCAACTGAGAAAGAGCACACTATGGTCACAGGAGCACACTGCAGGTCCCTAAAGAATATTCCAAAACACAGAATTATCGGGTATGTCAGAAAATCAAATGGTACTGAATGTTTCAATAAAATGCATTAAATATGTATGGATACTGATAAAGCTCCTGTGAGGATCTGACACTGTGAGGATCTGACACTCAATGCTTCTCTGAAAAGAAGACCATAGAAAATTCACATCTACATTGCTAAATGCCAGGTTACTACTCTTTGTGTATGTGTGTGAAATGATATGTTTAGTGCCATGTGGCTCACAATTTGTGTGTCTGCAACCATGTGTCCTCCAGTAAGCATAGTTTCCAGATATTGTGTAATCTAGACTTTTCAATCTGTCAAATAAAATCTGCGCAAAATGAGCCTAAATAGCTGATAGGGCTTTGAGCTCTCTTAATGAAAAACAAAGATGGTGAGAATGCACATTTGTAATTTTTTTGTTTGCTTTATCATATTAATCTAAGAGAGTAAAGGAAACAGTAAAGATTTCTCTAATTTGGCAGTGTTTATTTCTCTTGAGGCTTGAATGGAAGGAATGCCTGTTGAAATACATTTTCTATTTACACAATTTCTTTTTTCAATGGAGGCTGAGGCAGTAACCCCAGATTGGAGTATTTAGATTGCAAGACCAGAACATGACAAGCATATTAAATTCCACCAATAGCACAGTCAAAAAAGTCGCAAACAATCGCAGGGCTTGTCAAACCAGAGCGTCTGGATGTGGCTGATGCAGAGCTGGACCATATGGTAAGAATACTTCTAGCAGAAACAGTTTGGACACACACCTGTGTGTGATTTCCAGGGGATCACATGGTGTCGTGAGCAGTGAACAGTGACAACCTGTGAAAAGATTTATGACTTCTGCAAAGACACACACAATAGGATATACGGTATTGGTTTCATCTTCCCAGATATCAAGAATTACTTTATTTTAAAGTGCTCATTTGACCATAAAACCAGTGTTGCACATTTGTAGGTTTTGAGAGCTTTTTACTGCATTTTCTTTATAAAATCTTGTGGTTTGAAATAGGGATGAAGCTAAATCCTAGGTAATGACTGGTTTAGTGAGAGAACTTTGCTAAATAATACTATATGTGTGTGTTTTAGCAGAATGCAGTCCTGCATTTCTGTTATTTATGGAGGTATTTATGAAACACAGTAATTAGTATAAAGTTTTACCACTGTATAGAGGCATTTGAAGAACAACATAAAAATATATTTTTACCAATTTGTTTTTAAGCTAATTCTAGGTTTTGTGACAGCAGCCTGCTGTGTACTATTATCAATTAGTGTGTTTTATCTAGACAGAGTCACATACTGATTTTCAAATAATTTTTTCAACTTTGTGTGCTGTGAATTACTCCAGCATGGGGTAATGTAACTGAAATGGCATGGGTAAGTAAGAGGTAGTGCACAATGCAGAGACCTTTTCTGTTAACTCTTAAATTGTCCTGGCTGGGCATAGGCAGATGGACGAAGAGGATAAATGTGGAGGTTGACTGATCCTACTGTTAGCAGAAAATCCTCCTTTCCTTCTGAAGTTCCTACAGTAAATGGTTTAAATCTCCACACCCTGTTCATTCTACTGCTTTTGCTTTACCCCATCAGAGACACATCTGGAAACAATGGTTTGAAAGCAAAAATGCTCCATTGTGTTTTTTTACCCAGTAGAGAGGATCACTGTACCCCTGAGATCTTTAGAAAAGACCTAAAATATAGGTGGCAGTTTATCAAGCAGGGTTGACACTGTCTACAGCAGGTCTGGTATGTGCATCGGTTTGAACATGCATTCCTCTGACCTACAGACCGGCCCAATGTGAGGACTCACTAGTCCCTGCCACCCACACAAATAATTCTGCATGGAAACAGTTTATTCCAAACAGAAATATTTCAGATTTGCTCAGTCAGTACTGTGTGCATGGGTGTCTCTGTTGTATTAACATTCTTTCTCTCTCCCTGTTGTCTGTCTGTCCCTAATCTTTCATGAAGCAGGAACAAGAGACCAGCTACACCATCCTCAGATCCAAGGGCACAAATGTAACTCTGAATGGACTGAAACCTGATACCAGTTACCTGGTGCAGATCAGAGCTCGAACTGCCGCAGGATATGGCAGCATCAGCCGCAAGTTTGAGTTTGAGACCAGCCCTGACTGTAAGCTCTAACCCACTCCCCACCTCTGTACTGATACAATAGGCAAACATCAACTGCTCCAGTTACACATTCAAATTTCCTGACATTTAAGATGTCTTTAAACCAAGCCTGGGTTTTAGAAATCACACATAGGGGTTTTAGGACACGTTAAAGTTAAGCATTTTCTCTGTTTGCCCCCATTGGAAACATTTAGACATGTTCTCTATGTTCTCACTTATTGTCAGTAGTCAGATCTTGCATTCCTTGTGTAATTTCTTTCTGGTTTTGTATTTTCCTTTGTGCAATTTGATTGGTCTAAATTTCATTTAGATTGTGGTGTTTATGAGACTCTACTCGATTACTTACATTTTATATTTTGAAGTCATAGAACTGTTATGTGCATTCAGTTACACCCTAGTCTCTCAGGCTGGGACTACCAATGACAGCAAGGGCTTGTCATTGTCATTACTGTCCCCAAACTAAACCATGTGGTTTTAGAGTGCTGTGAGTACCATATAAAGATATCCTGTTTGCAGAGGCATACCCTTTTATGCCTTTTCTAATCTAACATTTCTAGGAAATCAATGCACAGTCATGGAATGGAATGATATTTTGCAGGCGTTTTTGTCTATCCAGGTTACCAAGCTGGTCATGTCTCCATGTGCATAAAATGTAAAATGATGACATAGTCCTTCTGAGATGATAGTTATCATTATTTATTTGTGAGTCTAAACAGGAAAAGTTCTAAATTTGAGATCCTTTGACCCACAAACGAAAGCTGCTCTGCTGTTTGATTTGTTCATCTGGTGCTTTATCAAAACACAGGGCTTATTTAAAACATTTAGTTTTTTTGAATGTATATGGTATGGTAATCACTAAAATTATAAAAAATAAATAAATAAATAAATAAATAAAGCAGATGCAAAGAGTTAAAATTCTTGGCACGGACATAATGGCTTAAAGGTAAGCTGGTAACCTGCTTATTTGAACAGTATTGAAAGAATCACAAATTACAAGCCTCATCACTTTCTCTAACTGTAGAACTTATTTTCTTGTCTAGCATACACTCTCTAATTGTCTCTCTGTTCTTTTTTCTGCCTCTCTCTCTTTTTCTCTGTCTTTTCTAGCTTTCTCAATTTCCAGCGAAAACAGTCAGGTGGTGTTGATTGCCATCTCCTCTGCTGTGGCTATCATTCTCCTTACAGTGGTGCTCTACATTGTGATTGGCAGGTCCGTCTGTCACTCAAACAACAGCTTCACAAGGGCTTATATTTGGTCATCTTGAAGCTGTCACTTTGCCATTATACGCCTACCTCCACGGCCTCTCTCCCCACCCCTCAAATCCTCTGGATGAAGATGTGCACAGAGAAGATGATGTCCCTGCATGTCAATTGCCTATATATAGTTCTGGAGGGTTCACTTGGCAGAAACTGTATTATTTTTCCTGCTTCTACTTTACTTAGTGTAATGGGCACTATGAGGTTAGAGTGTCGAGTTATGCAGAGAGCTGATCTTGGCAGGCTACTCTGTTGAAAGAGTGCATAAATCTATGGTTTATTGTAAGACCCTCAAATACTGCTCTGCCTCACAGCAAAGTGTAGTCATCAGGTATTCCTGGTTCTGACTTCTGTCCTTTCAGTCATTAGATGTTCAACAGAATAGTGTAGAGTAGCAGCAAGCTCATGCAAAAGTCTTTGCCATTAATTATTGCCTTTCAATATTCTGATTGGCAGGTTTTATGGCTATAGCAAATCCAAACATCCAGATGAAAAGCGACTTCACTTTGGCAATGGCCATTGTAAGTGTACACCTCGATGACATCTTCATATAGCATTTTCCAATTATTTAGCTTTTTCTTAAAAAACGTTCTATAGTATTATTTAAAATCAAAGAAAGATTAATGAAGTGTAACAGCATGTAATTAGTTTCAATATATTATGAATGCAGGGTTGCTCTTTGTTTATTCTAATTTGTTATTTAATCAGTATCATTTACTAGATCTAGTCATTATTACAGTATTCTAATATCAATAAAAAATCTTCTATTGATTTCAGTGCGACTGCCTGGTATCAGGACGTATGTGGATCCTCATACGTACGAGGACCCCAGCCAGGCTGTACACGAATTTGCCAAAGAGCTGGATGCATCTTGTATTGCCATTGACAAAGTAGTTGGTGCAGGTATGCAGCATCATCCCTCAGTTTGTGGAGAGATAATACTCTGTTACCTGCAGGACAGATGCAGCATGCAGTGTAGATGAGAAGCTTTTAGCACCTCAGCTGGAGGTGTGTGCTTTTAATTGTGACAGGTGACCATCTGTCTCAGCACTCTTCCTCATCACCTCGTTGCCTTTACTAGTAACTCTGCTGCCTGAACAGATGACTGTGGGTAAATGGAGAGCACTGCTAGCTGAGATATTATTTTTCACCTCCTTTCTTCCACATGCTCCACATTCCTAATGTATTAAATGGTAGGGCAGACATCTTCATAATACTTCATGATTTACTCTTACATAGACCAATACAGGAGAATAATGGGATGATACTCTATGGGTTCACTCCTAAGATGCCACTGTGAAGCCATAGCTTAAACATCAGGCTTTATGACTTACTGGCCCGGCCCTCCCCCAGTGTTTTGGATGAAAATTTCTTGATTTTTGATTTAGGAAAATAAAAGAAAAAAGAAAATAATTTATTGAGGTGTATTACTAGAAAGGTGATCTGCTAGTGTTCACGTTGGCTGCTGTGAATGGTATAGACGCATTTATCCGCATATCCTATCAGCCTGACTGCTATAGGGGATTAAGCAAAGCTATACTTCAGGATGGTCAGCATTGTCTGTACACTGGCCAAGTATTTCAGGGCCACTGTTTAGACAGCTTGCAGATATTTTGGTTAATGTTCTCCAGATATCAACCTAGGATTTTACCCTCTTCTTCAAACCTGTATGGGAAATAATTGCACATTAAATTACATAAGCTGTATCTGATCCTTCCTGGATGGTTATGTGATGACATCACTAACTATCTCAATAATGTCATCTGGCTTCTTATAGAGGTTGGAAGTGGACTTGAGTTTATGTTTAACCCACACAGCAACATTCTCCGGAATGAAAATAAATAATCTGTTCACCACTGTACATGCAACAGCAAGCCACCAATGTCTGATTACAATTCATAGTATTTTCAGAATTGTCCAGATTTCCATGGTAATATTCAAATCTCTTTGGCATAACAAAGATTAATTATAGTTCACTTTTGATGTTACTTATAAAACATAAGAAGAATTCCTTGTGTGCAGGTGAATTTGGGGAGGTTTGCAGTGGTCGTCTCAGACTGCCATCCAAGAAAGAGATCTGTGTGGCCATCAAGACACTGAAAGTGGGATATACAGAGAAGCAGAGGCGGGATTTCCTGAGTGAGGCCAGCATCATGGGACAGTTTGACCACCCCAACATCATCAGGCTGGAGGGTGTGGTCACGCGCAGTGAGTGTCATCAGCATTTCAGTGTTAGTGTTCAGTGTTTTATAGGCAGTATTTGTAGAAAGCTCTCTACTTATTTTGATAATTATCATCTTTCTATTATCTGAGCTTTTGTGAGACATTTGTCTGGCAGACAAAACTGAACTGGCAGACAAAGAATGATGATCTTTCCTGTTGAGATATTTTTTTCCGAAATTTTGAGTTTTTCCGGATTTGAGTTTAGTGGCACTGATTTTAGTGTCACATATGTGATGTCAGGTCTGCAAAGGTACTAATCAGAGTTATCAAAATAAGTATGTTAGCAAAATCTTGAATATAGCATTGGTATAGCATATTTTTACTATTAAAATGATTTTTTTTAACAATTTTTTAAACCAGGTTTACAGAGGCTTTAAGGTGTTATACTTGGTATATGTAATGTAAGTTTCTCCTCTTAGATGAGATGAATGTTATATTTGCAATAAACCTGGAACAAGAGCTTATAATTACTTTCTAGTGTGCAAAGGTGTGTTAAATCTAGGCCTAGGATTCATTTATCATCTTTACATTTTTAAGTTTAGATTTTCTTCTTAAGTGCCCATTTTTGGAGGGGTATATTATACAGTAGCTGTTTTTAGTTTAGGAAGTGAAATTGGCAAATCCACTGTTTAGGAAAACCACTGTTTTATTGACCAGCTTTCTTGTAATCTTGAGCTGATTTCCAAAGAGACAAAATTCACCTGGTATCATAAATATCAGCAGATCAATCTCCATTAAATGGTACGAGCAAAGACTGTGTCTCTAATTCATACCACAGTTCCCCTCAGGACCCTACAGAATTGTTTTTACAGATTAGACCTTTTCCTCTAATGAGGTGAAGCTCATGGTCAGGTGAAATATGGAATTGAAATACAGGTCATTGGTTTGAACTGGTTTTAATAAGCCTTGCTTCTGCTTGTTAAATAGAGATTAACAAACTGAACTGAATCTGGAATGGATTCAGTGGAATAAAGTAATGTACACGATGTGTTGCACATAAAGTGCTTTAAAAGTACTGAAAAAGTGCTATATATTATCAAGACATTTATAAAGAAATAGGAATCATTAAACCCGTTCTTATTGCCATCCTTTATTATCAGCTATTGAACAAGGAAATATTAATTCTCTACTTTATTCTTCCTTGTTTTTTTAGTATTGTGGTTTCTTACCATGTTGTGTGGCAAATGTCAAGAAACTGGCAAATTCATGACAAGTTACCAAAATACATGACAAGTTGTCCTAGATTACTACACTGGACTAGTTACACTGCAGCCTAATAATAAAAAAATCCAATTCAAACTCTGGCCAAATTTTTGATTCATTCTGCCTCAAACAGTGACCACAAAGGAATGTAAATTCTTCCTTTTATGTCAATAATCCCTCAAAAAATGAGGATTATGTTAGTCTAATAAATCTTACAATGCTCTCACTTTTAGGCCTTTGACTGTAAATAAGAAGAAAGCTCATCGGAAATGACTGTGGATTGTTGCTGTTGTTGGGATTTTGTGTGTGTGTGTGTGTGTGTGTTTACATGTGAGAGAGAGATAGACAGAGACAATGTACATCCAGCACATATGTGCCTGAAGCAGCTCTGGGATGTGTGGTTTTGGCAGTAGGGATGGGAGAGACTGGCATACATCAGCATGTGATAGGAGAGACTGGCATACATCAGCATGTGATAGGAGAGACTGGCATACATCAGCAAGTGATGGGACTGACTGGCATACATCAGCATGTGATAGGAGAGACTGGCATACATCAGCATGTGATGGGACTGACTGGCATACATCAGCATGTGATAGGAGAGACTGGTATACATCAGCATGTGATGGGACTGGCTGGCATACATCAGCATGTGATGGGACTGACTGGCATACATCAGCATGTGATGGGACTGACTGGCATACATCAGCATGTGATGGGACATGATTTATTAACTTAGCTCTGTTAATTCTTCATAATCCAGAGAGTTTAACACCCCATTTAACATGCTGCTTTGGCTCTGCATTTGGCACAATTGCAGTATTTTTGGAGCTGCCATGGGTGCTTCATGAGGACATAGAGGCTGATTTTAGGATGATATCTATATGTGTGTGGTGTTCAATGTTCGTCCTGTTATTACTTGTTTCACCTGTGGTGTGTTTAGTGTGAGTGTATTTAAGTGTGTGTATGTCACTCTTGTGGTCATTTTTTGACGATGTGCCATGCGTTGTTCATAATATACGCTGAACTAAATAAAACGAAACCTTTTTTCCGTGTTTGGCATTCCTGCCTCACTTCCTCAGAGTTTCCATGCTGATATTGTGACATATATAATGTGGCAGTAACTTTTGATTATAAAATGAGACTAGTACTTCATAGGCTAGAAATGCCATTAAATGACCAGGTTACCAGGGAAACAGGACAATTTAGAGGTACTTCAATTTCATCAGTTGTACTACAGAGAGGAAGTAAGAAACTGTTTGTCTGGAAACCTTGCAGTGTACTTCACTGCAATTTTGATTACCTCTTAATCTTTTACTACAGTACCCTGCAGTTGCATGAATGGATGCGTATTAACAAATAAAGACCAGACAAAACTTTAAATCTCTTGGATTCATACTGTCTGCAGTCAAATAAGTAAAAGTGAATGTAAAGTAAATACTTTTCTTGTTTATAGAGAGTGAATGAGAGAGAGAGAGAGAGAGAGAGACAGTGACAGTTATAGGCCTGCTAGCAATATGCTTGAGGGTTCACTGAAATGGGAGAAGGTGTTTTAGTAGTATCTGTTTGCAGTACAAATGGCCTTCATGTTTGGAGAAAATAGTCTGCAGCACATCTTGTTGTGTAACAGTTTGGTCTGTTCATCTGCACTGTGGAGTAAATATAAACAGCAAATGTGATAAAAAACTGTAGATGTGATATAAACAGTAAATGTGATATAAACATCTCCCACCGAAACGGCAAGCAACCTATGACTCAACATCTTTCTGGCTGTGTTGGCTGTACATGTTCAAGAGGAAGAAAAAAAAACATCTGTCAGGCCAGCGTATCATGAAGCACATCACTGTCATCACACTATCCATGATTTAAAGACTCTTTTTCTGTATGTGAACCTTAAGTGTGGACTGGAGGAAGGTGCGGATGATAAAAGCAGTCATTTATGGCCAGCAGGGAGAGGGAATAAAGCTGTCAGACAGTAACCTCATGAGATCTCTAAATTCAGCTGACCTCATGAGACCTCTAAATTCAGCTGACCTTGTGAGACCTCTAAATTCAGCCTTAGGCCACAGTAAGTCACAGTTACGACGACCAACCCAATCATGTCGAGGGTGTTGTGCCATGCTGTTGTCATGGGCAACCTGAAGATGATGTCTCATATGTGCTGAAACCCCCAGGGCCAACCTAGTTTGCAGCCCAACCTGATCTGCCCAACCTGTTCACCTAACCCATAAAAAATCAACTGTTAACATTGGCCTTTTTTAATTTTATTTATTTATTTATTTATTTTTTATGCAGCCACACTGAAAACAGTAAATCCTATCTCAGACAAAACACTGCTGTTACAGAAAAGACTTTCAGATATTGCTGCCTAAGAATTTTTGCATATATCTATTAAAATAACATGTCAAAGTTTCAACTAATTTGAATGTAAGCCATTTTTCTTCAATTGTCACAAAATAGCTCATTAGTTTTCAAATACACAAATCCTTCTCATATTGAGCTACTGTCAGCATATTGCTGAACTCCAGAAAGTGTATTCTCTCATATCGTCAACCTAAATCTTTCTCTCTCTCTCTCTCTCTCTCTCTCTCTCTCTCTCTCTCTCTCTCACACACACACACACACACACACACACACTCACTCCTCTTCTTTTTCTTGCTTTTTTCTTTCCTTCTCTCTATATTTCTCTCTCTCTTACACCCCCTCTGTTTTCTATTGCCTTCTCTCTCAACAGGTAAGCCTGTGATGATAGTGACAGAGTACATGGAAAATGGCTCTTTGGACAGCTTCCTGCGAGTGAGTATGACATGCTGAGAGCAGTTAATGAACCTCTATTATGTATGATCACAGAAACAGCACAGGGGTCTCATCTTAAACTGATTTAAATACCCGTCCCCCCTCCTCTAGACTCCCCTCCCCCACTGCCAACCCCTGCAAGCTTTAATTCTCTCTGGTGCTGAGAACATTATCCATTCACTTACACTGACTGACACACAAATTGCACTTTGCTGCTTCACCTCTGCCTCTATTTCCCAGAAAATTAATAGTATGTTTGTCTTTTCTTATATTGCTTATGTTGCTAAAGAATCAGCAAATCATTGTATTTAACTTTTTCTTAGAAAAAGGGCGGTACTAGATCCGTATGCTACCTGTGTTGCTAAAGCTTTTAAATGTCACTGAGTTTGTTCCTGAACTCATCTTCAAAATGGCCTCATTCACTCACAGAGAACAAACTAGGGTTCTATTAGACAAAACCAGCAGTAGATAGGGGCATGGATGTGCTAATGTACAAGCTGTAACACTGGATGGGAACTGGCCTCATGCCTGCCTGCCCAGCCATGCCAAATAAACAGACTGGGCATGCTCTGTCCTTCAAATGACTTCTTATTACAGCTACACAAGCACTGTGGAAAAAAAAACAACAAGCAAACAGCAGGTTGGGTAGCGTGTCTGGTGTATGAAGGGCCAGACCATCTGAAAAGTGCTGATAAAAGCCCTAATGAGCTCATTAAATGGGTCAGCTTAACCTTTGGCTGCCATAGCCTGGCCTTGGCAAAGCTACACCTGACCAGCCTTCCTTGTCATTCTTCAACCATTTACCATGGTTGGACCAATAATATGTTATTTGTAGAACAAGTTGATCACACTCAATCTTAATATACGTAACCCCCCCGCTCCATCCCCAGCCCAATCATAGTACAATGCGCTTAATGGAGCACAAGACAGATTAGGGTTTGCTTTATCTTGTCCATTTTCAGAGTGCAGCAAAGTGATGATGAAAAACATCTACATGTGGACAGCAGTTGAGGGCACTAGCGTTACACGCTGCAATTTTAGTTAAATACTAATCACTCAGCTCTGGCTGATTGAAATTAGCATAACATTAAAACATCATGCGCAAAGACTGGCTGTAGCAGGACTGATTTGAGCTGTATTTCATATACACACAGCATCCCACTCTCAAAAAAGAGAGAACAGTTGCAGTGTTCTGCGGCAATTTCCTGTGCATTTCAGTATGGCCTGCACTCTGTCAAAGAAAACTGTCATCCTTCCCTGAATGTGTTTCCTCTCCACTGCTCATGTCACTATTATTAAGCATGTCTTTGAACTTCTCTGAGCTCCAGCCGGTTCCAGGTGGTCCAGGATTTATTTTCATCCCAACTTATTTTGTATGCAGTACATAAACACCACTCCCTGCTTTCTTTCACACACATAGAAAGAGCAAAGGTAAATACTGAAGGTGAGGGACAGAGGGAGAGGGAAGAAACAGGCAGATATAAAAAGACTTCTCACACTGGCCGTCTGATAAGAGTACAGATTGGCTGTTTTTAGTAAAAGAGGCTCTTTCTCTGGAGCTTGCTAACAAATCAATGCTATCTTGTTCATCCGGTCTGTCTCTCCTGAAGTGTTTCCTCCCCGCTGTTTATCTCTGGGTCCTGAGCTACTTCTCTGCATATAAAAGCACTTTTCAAATACGCCAGTGTAAACAGCAGAAGGCAGCCAGAGAGCTTTAGCAAAAAAACCCCCAAAAAACATGGTGATATACAATGGCTGATCTGTTTTTGTTTGTGTATCTTAGTTGTATTTTTATCTGTAACAACTTTCTAGCAGGTCTTTGATATCTAATTACACATTAATAAGGGTAATCGTCATTTTTCTGGGACGTTAATTACTGTAAGGACAAGTGTCACAAATATATTGTTCTGATATATTTAGATATATACACTCATCATTTTTCCAGAATATCTCATAGATTTTATGTTTCACAGATGTAAAACACCATGTTACTTTAATTTCTTTTGTTTGCTCTCATTTTCTTGTTTTACTCTTGCTCTCTCTCTCTCTCTCTCTCTCTCTCTCTCTCTCTCTCTCCCTCTACCCCTCCCCCTCTTTCTCTCTCTGTATCAGAAACATGATGCTCAGTTCACAGTGATTCAGCTGGTCGGTATGCTGCGTGGTATAGCGTCCGGTATGAAATACCTTTCAGACATGGGATACGTGCACAGAGACCTGGCTGCCCGTAACATCTTGGTCAACAGCAACCTGGTGTGCAAAGTGTCAGATTTTGGCCTGTCTAGAGTGCTTGAGGATGATCCTGAGGCTGCTTATACGACAAGAGTAAGTGGTGGTTCACACCAGTGCTGAAATGAACTTCACAACCAATTTGACATTAAGTCTCATTTGAGTCATGACCTTTTAAACCTTTGACCTCTGTCAGATTTTCCTCAAGCTAAATCTAGCAACACCAGACCAACCCTTAATGTACCAGTTCAGATTCATTTGTTTGCAGCTGAATAGCTGAGCATAAAAACTGCTAAATCCATATCCTCTCTTAGCTGTTTTCTAAGAGATAGTCCCTTTAGCATCATTATCTCCCTTCAGCCAGCTTCCCTCTGAATAACTCTATGAATTAGTGACCATATATGTCACCCTCACACACATTAGAAGCCTTGCTGCTGCAGAGCAGATAGCCACCATATAAATAATTTCAGGTGCTGATAAATTCTTACGGTGAATGTGTAATTTAGAGCACAGGTTTTACCCTACACCTTGCTGATATACAGTATGTGTTGGAAAGAGTTGTCACTGCATGTTTACTTGGTGGAAACCAGACATGTTCACAATCATTTACTTGTAGCTAGTAGCATCCCAGCTTCCTCTTAAAATGTATGGCTTTATAGTAACAGTGAAACAGCTGTCTCGTTGCTTAGCTGCAACCACCGCTTAGTAAGATCTTCAAATCCATAAGTATGCTTCCCTCTTCCACCTTCTCCCTCTATTAAACCCAGAGAACACTGAATGCAGGGCATGTCAAATATTACATTCATTAGTGGTAATCTTGCTTCTTGCAGAGCTGGAGCTGTTTGTATGCGCTCAGTGGAGAGATCTGCGTGAAAGTGGGCTTTATTTTTTGAGGGCTGTGTGTTTGGAGAGGACGGGGCAGGAGCTGTGTGCCTTGGCCGGATAGCTGGTTGGCTTTGGCTCCCCAGTTCTCGCTTTCTTTCCACCCCTGCTGTAGCTATGAGGACTGGGTGCAGGCAAACTGCAGCAGGCTGCCTGTTAGCTCAGGCAGAGCAGGGTAAACACAGCGCTGGTCTACTGGGAGGAACTCTGCAGATGAAAGAATCCTCTGCAGTATTTCAGAGCCCAGACTAGGATCAGTGCAGCCAGAGCCCCACACACACAGGGCTTTGCTCAGATGAGAATGAATGCTAATACTGCGACTGCAGAGCTTACATCACTGCTGTAATTTTATTCATTACATGTGTAACACTTTGACATGTCCCACTCCCACAGCAAGCAAGTTGACACAATAAATGTAGCCTCTTTAAAATGTGTGACTACATAAAGATAAACAGATTATTTTGGGAAGAAGTATATATTCAATCTGGAATAAGTACTCCTTATTCTCTTATTATATTAGCATTAGATTGGATGTTATTCTAACATTGATCTTAATTATTCAAAGACTTTTTTTGTATATTCACACAGATAAACTGATTTAAACACAGATACAATCCAAGAGCTAAAAAGACCCTGTTTTTAAACATTGTGTTTCTCAGGGTGGCAAAATACCAATCAGGTGGACAGCACCAGAGGCCATCGCATATCGCAAATTCACCTCAGCTAGCGACGTGTGGAGCTATGGCATTGTGCTCTGGGAGGTCATGTCATATGGAGAGAGACCTTACTGGGAGATGTCCAATCAGGATGTAAGTAGTGCACTATCAGTACAGTAAGCTAACGAGCTTCCTGCTGTGAGAGGAAGTGAGCCATGAAGGGGACAGGTGGCAAAAATTTTAACTTGTTACTGCTGGCTATCTCCATGGGAACTGAACACTTGTTCCTGCTGGCTATCTCCATGGGAACTGAACACTTTCGGGCAAGTCTAGACTGAGATGAGGAATAGTGTAGTGATACAAACATCTCAAAAGTGTTTTTTGAAGAGATAAATTAGTAGTGATCTTGATATTAAATCAGTTATCAATGAGTGTATCACTATTTGTAAATCTGCATTAGCCTAATTGTTGTGAATTTACCGGCACAAATAACACCAAAAAAGTTCAGTACGAAAATTTAAGACCAATAAAACAAATCATCATAAAGATCAGGTATTTTAAAAAAGCATAGAGAACATGTATATATTATTCTTAATCGCACAGGAGAATAATATAAACAATTGATTTTAAGTTGCTGCTAAATAGATAGCAAGTCTGTTTTCTCTCACAGTATAAATCCATTGGAATTACGAAGGCAGCTAAAACACAAAACTGAGAAAAGAGTTCAACAAAATTGTGCTTTTCCTCATCACAAAAACCCAGCTTTTCAAATCCAGATCCTAACTTTCCAGTGACTTTGTTGATGTCCATTCTGTGTGTCAGGTGATCAAAGCAGTAGATGAGGGCTACCGTCTTCCTCCACCAATGGACTGTCCTGCAGCTCTGTACCAGCTAATGCTGGACTGCTGGCAGAAGGACCGCAACAACCGGCCCAAGTTTGAGCAGATCGTCAGCATCCTGGACAAGCTCATCCGTAACCCCAGTACTCTGAAGATCACAGCCAACACTGCCTCCAGGTGAGGCTTGATTCATCTGCCAACTGCATCTACAGTGAGCACAAAAGCCTAGCTAGGGTGCTTTCTGCATGCAGCCGCTGCTGAGTTGTTCCGTGTCACATTTACCATTGCAGACCTTTCTCATGAACCCTAATGAAGAAGTGAAGTTTTCTCACCTTAGAAACAGTATACCCATCCTTCAGTGTTGCATGCACATTTACATCTGTTACTAGCTGGCTATTGCACCTCTACTATCTATATGAGAAATCAACATTTGGCCGTCATTGTTTAGATGGATAAGACCCCAGTATGCCATGTATACTTGCTGTCTGTTTACTCTTCCTGTCATTTTAGAAAAACCCCTTGTCCTAAAAGCACTCCCTCCAGCACGCACACACACACTCACACACACTTTTGTTGTGTACTACAGCACATGACTGAAAGCATATAATGGCTGAAAGCATATAATTTTATTATGAAGACATCTAAAAATATAAGAGTGACTAATGAAAGAAAGTGCAGATAGGTCCCAGGGAGTGTGCATGTAATATTCCTGATTGGCTTTTAACACAGCAACCATAGTGTGCAGGGGGGCAGGTGATTTATGGCTCTCTAAGCGAGAGACACTGAGAGGTGTGGACACTGCTGAACTACAGCTGCAGCTGGGCCTGCTCCCATGTGCTCCATGTATCTGCATGTCCTGCTTGCTAATAGAGTGGCTGTGCAGCCTGCCTTAGCACAGGCCCCTAGGCACTGAAGCCCCACCCACAGAGAAACGGGGCCAATCCACACAGCAAGAAGTGAATTGTAGGAGCAGTCCCCAGGCCGGAGATGGCGTGGGCACCCTGCTCCGTGTCACAGCCAGGGGCCACATTTTTGCCCGTGACGAAGCTGCCCAGATGGTTCTCCTATGAAGAAGAGGTCTTTCCCTCAAGAGCTTTATAAACAAGATACTATACCGCCTCTGTTATGTAGAGGTCACTGCACCAGGAAGAGAAAGAAAGGGAAAGAAAAAAAGGGAACAGACAAAGAGGCGAGTGTCAACCTTTTTTCATCTGCGATGTCTGTTGTGCTCATGCAGAGAGTCAAGGAGCCAGCAGAGTTGGAGTCACAGGACTTTAAGATATTACTTGCATTTCCACCAAAAAAAGATATTTCTTTTTATGTTCAGCCTCAGTTCCTCATGTGTTTTGGTAAGACTGCAGTGTGTGTCTGAAAAATAAACCTCTGCATTAACACAGAAAAAAGAGGTCACCCATAGTTTATTCTGCAAATTAAGTGCAGCGCTTCTGAGCAATCAAATTAGTAATCTCACTGTATCGTATTTTGGAAGTTTGTTCTGTTATCATTTTAGGTAGTTTAGATAAAAATGCGATTATCCGTTCAGCACACAGATCCTTTCTCGAAGAGCCCATTGGCTCAGTGTGCTCTTAACCTTTGATAATCTGATATCTGCTGTAAGCTCAGACTTCTAACAGTTTATTTTAGAAATTGTTTAACAATGGCAACATTACCTAAAAGTCCTAGCTAGATCACCAATCCTTCTATATCACAAATCCTTCTAGAGCCTTCTTGAAAAACTAACTATCCAGCCTTTTTTTTTTTTTTTACAGTAATTCACTAAGGCAGCTTTGGTTAACTGCTTCAAGAGTGTCAAACTCAAGACTACCTGGTTTCCATATTTCATGCATAACACCATGTAATGAATCATCCCATTTCTTTGTTTAATTGTGACCAACCGTGTATGTGAGAATCTCAAATTTCATCTCTGCCATTGATTGTCTAGTTACATTTCACCTCAATAGCTGTGCAGTGCTGCTTAGATCTTTCTGTCCTCTAAAATTTTGCTATTGAATAAATGTGACTGGAGGGTGAACTTTCTGGTATTATAGTTTGTTTATTTGTTTATCTAATTTCCTACAGTCTATTTCCCTGGTTTTGATCAGGTGTTCTTATTTGTGGACTGTCCTTTCCACAAGCAGTTTTTCCTTTGTCCAATATCAATATTTACAAACTTTACAGCATATATAAGCATAATAGTTACACAATGAAAATATTAGTAAATCCTGTGTCCTGTAATTGGCTAGATTTTGGCTAGAGTGCTCTATTGTCACAGTTTTTTACCTATTTGTTATATTTCTATTGTTCTATGGTTTTCTATGAACAGTTTTAAGAAGCATACTGGTCAGAGGGGGCTTTATTAAAAAAAACTTTCCTGTGTGTATTGGAAATGACCAGAACTACTTGACATAAAGATGGAGGTAACCAGTGTCAGCCTCTCTACAGGTATTTCCTTATGGAGATCCTGCAGACCATCATAGGCCAGATTATGGCTCTTTGTGTTTGCTTTATGCAGCATGTCCTCTTTATCAGCTTGTTTCCACTTTATCAACTTCCACTTTAGGATATACAGGTACATCAGAATTAGGAGGAATGTAGTGATGGCTAATGATGGGAAAAAGCTTCCCTGTTACACTGGATGTCCATAGCTGAGGAACTAGTTTGCTTGATTTGATATTCAGTGTTTTTTCAGAAATAAAGATATATGCACACTCTTTTTGCCTCCATGTTATTTGTCTCAGGCCGGCGAACCTGCTTCTGGACCGAAACAGCACAGACATCGTTTCATTCAGTACCATGGGGGACTGGCTGGAGAGTGTAAGGACGCTGCCCTGTAAAGAGGCCTTTAGCGGGATCAGCTACAGCTCATGTGATACGCTACCCAAGACCTCCGCAGAGTAAGGACCTCTTTCTTTTCCTACAGCCACTGCCATTACACAGGCAGCAATTATTTGGGCACATTTTCAGTGTTACTGAAAAATTCTGTTGCTTTTAATTGTTGATGGTAGACCACATAATCATGTATTTGGCACGCGTGTATTAAATACACAGTCATTTTGTGATGACTTGTGTAGAACAGGATTAAACACAGCATGAGTTCATGATATGTAACAGTTTAGATGTCTTCCCTGAACATCAGCAATGATGGCTTTTTCAGTGACAAACTAGCTGACACACACAAGCTGTTTGCGAGACTGTCATATAGAGGCAAACTTTTTGCATTCTTAAAAGCAAGCAAGGCCAAAATATACAAGTTAAACAAGAACCACAAGTGTGGCCTCTTCATATGTGTATGGGATCCTGGGACTAGCCAAAAAATATTCACTAGAATGAGGAACTCATTTACATGTCTACTCTAATTAAATACCAGTGCTAACTCTTGTTGATATTTTAAACGTGGTTCCTAATTTTTCATCAGCAGTGATTGCTTTAGTCATGCTTACTTCTGTTAGAAGTTTATCAAATGTGAAATGTCTTAAAGGAAAAATGCTAGACTGCTACCACAATTGACCACAAAAATAGGTCTAGTGGACTAAATCAGGCATATGCCACATTTCAGCTCTCCTTTTGTGAATAATAATCTCTGTACTGCTTGATCTGGGTCTGTGGGAAAGACTGGGGGGAGTGCTTTTTCTTCCAGTCTGCCTAACATCTGCAGAGACACTTTTTTCCCATTCAGTTGATAAGGTATGTGGCAGTCTAAATAATGTGACATTCATAATGAAAAAGGCAAGGTCCTGGAGCAGTGGGTTTGTTGTACTGTAGTTGCTGAACTGAGCAGCAAAATGGTGAAATGCCTGCCCCCGAGAATGGTTTATGTGTGTGTTTGGTTCAAGATGGCTGGCTAAATAATTACATGCAAATAGCGAGAGAAATTCTCTCCTTCACCCATGACCCAGATTAAGTATCTTAAGATGTTGGTTCTCTCCTCAGAGCATGACCTTATATGGGAAGTGGAATGAAGAGATATCTACGTAGAGAAAACAAAGTTTAAATTGTTAAATGGCCAACAGGATGGTTTAACTTTTAGAATTCTTCTTTGTAGCTCTCTGTTGAATGCTATGCAACAATCTCTAACCAAATAAACCTTACTTAGTAATTAGTCATTTTAGTCCTTAAATTAAAGTTTGAGCATTTGGTTTGTATGTGTTCTTTTTCAGTTGTACTGAATCCAGCATTGGTAGCAGACAGCACTAAACTTTGTTAATACATCAACAAATGACCAGGCAGCATTCACACAGCACATTTTGTATTATGCATTACGACACATTTGGGTATACATATTTGGGTATGCACATTTGAGTATGCATATTTGGGTATACACATTTGAGTATGCACATTTGGGTATACACATTTGAGTATGCACATTTGAGTATGCACATTTGGGTATACACATTTGAGTATGCACATTTGAGTATGCATACTTGGGTATGCAAACTTGGGTGTGCACATTTGGGTATACACATTTGAGTATGCACATTTGAGTATGCACATTTGAGTATGCATACTTGGGTATGCAAACTTGGGTGTGCACATTTGGGTATACACATTTGGGTATACACATTTGAGTATGCACATTTGAGTATGCACATTTTGGAGCATCATCATGGTTTTGTTGTATT
>JAOXYF010000007.1:29163375-29174443 GCA_028565775.1 Sternarchorhynchus goeldii
CACATTTGGGTATACACATTTGAGTATGCACATTTGAGTATGCACATTTTGGAGCATCATCATGGTTTTGTTGTATTACCTTTCAGGTCACTGCCATATTTACAGCTATGAAAATTTAACATTATATCTATGCATATATTTGCTTATATAATATACAAAAAGCTAAAAATATACAAAATATACTAAGATAAAAATATACTTGGAATATATCTGGAATATAAAGAGTTGCATACCTGAATAATTATTATTGTTTCACTAAATGACTTTCTCACTCTTGGGTGTGAGTATTGGTAATGACTTTCTCACTCTTGGGTGTGAGTATTGGTAATGACTTAATCAAGTTTGAGGCCTCAGTTTCAGTCAGTGACAGAAAAATACACCAGAAGCTTGTTCCAATTTTCTGTTTTATTTGGTCATCACCATAATATTATGCTGTTGACATATGATTGGCATGACAATCCTGCTTTATTTGAGTGTAGGATATAGAGAAATTCAGCTTTAGTACTCACTTTGGCAACCACTTACTACATTGATAATTATTATATTTACTACAATTTCTGTGTTGACAATTACAGAAATTTAAATTATGAAGATTTTTTTAAATGTTTTTTTTAATCACTCTCATTGGTTTTCCTAAAGATAGTTAAGCATATCAGTACAGTGTAGTTTATAAATAACAAAACTAAAAGCTAATAATGGTCACACCATTTTTTGTTGTTTTGGGTTTGTACTCAAACACAGTAGATTTGAAATGAAACAAATACAAATCATTACATCCGCTTCTAATTTACAGTTCATACATTGAACAGACCATTGAGAAATAAGATCCTTCTATATATATAAATTCCCATTTCAGGGGACCCCATTTCAACAAATTAGCATCTTAAATAAAATTGCTTCATTTACTTGCTAATGAGTTGAAGGCGTTTGGTTGGATCAGTGTAGCTAGGATGCTTTAGAGTACTTCTGAATTCAGAATGCATCCTTCTGCTGCCATCATATGTCACAACAAGTACTTGCCTGTTGATATGTGTTCATACCACCATGTTTATACATGAGATGGCATAAGTTTCATCTTCATCTAATCTATCCTTCATCTTCATCTACAGGTATATTTCATCTGAAGATATTACGTTTGTATTTTGTGGTTAAACTCTCTGAGGTTATGCTGGTGTAATCTTCTCTTTTTGGTGGTCTCTCTGCTTATGTGCTGGATTGTGTTCTTGCTGTTCCTGTTCAACTGATTTGTTTCTGAACTTTCCACCGTTTCAGTCTTCAGTTGTTGTTTCCATGAAGCTCAGCAGAGAACTTTGCTAGAGCTCTGAACTAACGATGTAGTAACTCACAGTTGACCAGAAATGTCTGAGCAGCTAAATATCAGTTTTCTTTAAGTCCAGTTTTCTTTGGTACAACTTCCTGATCACTGTTTAATTTCAAATTCAGTGTCCCAGAATCACAAAACTAAAACAACAGTATTACTAGTGCCTATTTGTCTAATCCATTGCAGACTATACTGCAATTGAGTAAAGCCTTGAGACATATTGTTAAATAATCACCTGTCTACTGTTAAAATAGATTAATAGCACTGTGTGTGTGTTGTAAACCCCAGTATATAAAACTCTGTGGTTTTTCATGTCCTAAAGGAGCTGTTTAGATCTCTTTTTGAGGAAATTGTGTTGGGCTTGGCATGTATAATGAGCAAATGCATCCCATCTCACACAAGTTTGTCTTATTGGTCATAAATTTGAACAGTACTGCTGTGAGATTTTTCACTATGTTTCAGTATTCTCAATAATGAATTACAGATAAATATCTTGAGTTTGTTCAATAATCTGGATGATAAATTACACATGAATAGTTTTTATATCTACTCTGTGCTATGAGAACTGATTTGCAGCTATGTGCAACTTTTTGAAATGGCATCGAATTCATCCAGACCAGTTGGTGGTGGCCACTCTAAAGGTTTGCTCTGTCCATAGAATCTGCCTGGCCGAGGTCAGGCCTGCAGCCACTTGTCCTGAGTGGGAGCCGTCCATGGGAATTACGACCCTTTAGGCCTTACAGACTCTGGATGGTGGGTTTGGATTACGAGTCGCTCTGCTGACTCCCTCCTAAATCTTCTGCTTACACTGGTGTTCACTTTAAAGACCCAGTAAGATGCTGACTGCTAATAACCTTTGTCTAACTGTGCATATATAAACAGTGCAAATTCTAACCTAGACCTGCTTGTACTAATATGTTCTGGCTTCAAAGCTTCAAGATATAGCTTTACCTTATGCACATTACTTTTTGGAAGTTGGAAAATACCATTGTCTGCACGCATTTGTTTATGCCACATTTTTCCAAGTTATTTCAGTAGTTAACTCCTTATCAAGAACAGTCCAACAATACAGTAGCATGTCCATAGACTTTATTTGTGGCTGGACATAATTCAAGCTTTTGTCAACATTTACTTGGAACTAATTAAAGGAGGAGAAAAAATGACTTAAACATAGGTGACGCTTCCCTCAAGTCACAACACGTGAACACTGGGTATTAATGCTGTACTTCTTCAATATGGAGAAGCAGCACAAATATTTTACTAACCTAATCCATAAATTCTGATTTTTATTATTTAAAATTCATGACATAATTAGACAAGAGCATTTCTCAGTTGATTGTGAAGCTATGGCAATACAGTGTCCTTCAGTGATTCTCCGATCATTGACCTCTGACCTCTGTGTCAGTGACAGAGGAGGTCTGACAGAGAGATGGAGCAATGCCAAAGGTTTGGCCTTCCTATCATTGTACAGCACTGAGTGACTATTGCACCACTCACATGCATCTCTCTCTCTCTCTCTCTCTCTCTCTCTCTCTCTCTCTCTCTCTCTCTCTCTTATTCATCTCACAGGGACTTCAAGAAGGTTGGAGTAGCAATCGTCGGACCTCAGAAGAAGGTTGTGAGCAGCATCAAAGCACTTGAAACACACACAAAGAACGGCCCAGTTCCCGTGTAAAAAATAAAATCAAATAACAAATAAGTTAAAAAGAGAGTGACAAGAAATAAAGAAGCTTTCACAGAGGAGACTGCTGCTGCTTTTGGCTTTAATAGAAAGGAATCATGTATTAGGCAAATGAGGAAATAGAAATTGCAATGTTAAGATGCCTGAGAATAGCAGAGCGATGTACCTGCAGAATGGCTGTGTATTTCTAGGATCTACTCCCGGTGCTTGGGCAGAGAGAGTACTTCCCGGACTATCAATGTGTTGCCTTATGTCATGAAAAAGGACCAGCATGGGGGTGGGGCCTCTCTGCTGCCTTCAGGGCCTTCAGGACCTGCATGCTGGCTCAGGGTGTTCGGAATCCTGTTAGATTGTTCATCATGGGTATCTTAAGACAGCAGGGCACCTTATGAAGAGCAAGGTGGTACTGTTATGAGTCAGTTCAGTGTCCTTTAAACTGATCAAACTGAATGTTCTTATGACAGGGTAAAATGCCTTTACTGCAAAGACTGCAAGAGCAGTGGCTTCCATTTTTGGGTGAAGAGAAGCTTCTTCCATCCCCACACCTCACTGGTCTTCTGTGATCACTGTATTCCTGGTGATTTCTGAACAAAATTCAGATATCACTAAAAGACACATAATGAGATAATATTTTACCTTACTATTTTTCGAACATGGTCAGACATATAGTTAGTATCTGTATGTGTTCTGGTAGATTAGTAAGAGAGTAGGTCCAAACATTCACACTATAGAGATGGATTGGAAGCATTAAATATGACAGGTTAGATGAAGGACCTTGGTGGAGAGCATAGCCTATCATTTCCTGCTATTGAAGATCCAAGGGTAAATGTGCTTCAGGAACAATGTCAGGAAATATATCATTATTGAAAAAGCTCAGGATACACAGCCCATGGTCAGTCTTCAAATGCAAAATAGAAAGGAGTGAATACCATGCAACCGACTACTTCAGACTAATGCTCTGTGCCATTTGACCATGATTTGTGTTTGTCTGCAAACTGAAATAGAGACCCTCACGTGAGGTAGGGGATGTGTAGTCATTACATTAAAATAACTGGTATAGGCATTTTTTCACCATTTCCATAATGCATCTTGAAAAAGCTTATCCATATCATGAAATAAAAAGGTTATCCCAGCAGACGATGGTTTTCTCAATAATGCACCATTTTATAAAGGAATATCTTAGCTCTTCCTCTCTTCAATATGCCTGTAAATGTTGCTGCTGTCTTAACTATTAGCATGTACATATGTAAACAGGACCTGTAATAATAGCAATGATGAACCTAGCGGTATTGTCAATTACTTGGCCATCCCTTTGTACAAATGTTTGTATGTATAAAAGAATGAAAGAAAAATCTGTGCAAACTTTAAAAGAGCAAAAACTCTTTTGTATTATATTTTATGTTATTTTGTATCATATTTGTTTTTTACATAAAAAACAGCAACGGTAATTACCTATTTATTTGATAACAAACCATATAGCGTGCCAATTTGAATGTTTTTGTTTGTAGCATAGAGTAAGTTATGACATGGTTATGTGATGGAATTATCAGTGTTTTGTGTTTTACTTTAGGAAACATGACTTCTAAAGAGCAATACTGTTCCCACCTCCCCTGTCCAATTTTACTCTTTGTTTAGAGTGGTGTGTGCGTGTGGGTGTGGGTGTGCAAATGTAGATGGCCTTGTCTACTAATGTAAAATGATTTGTAGTGGAAACTTTATATTTTTATAATAAACTGTCTGAAAATATTTTCTAAAGAATCAGTGCAGAGTGGATTGCATGTTAGTCGAATTCTTTATCCGATTTTCCTGTGTGTCTATGTGTTTGTGTGAGAGAGGGAGAGATAGAGAGAGAGAGAGATGCATGGGTGCAGAGGCCCAGGTGTGTGTGTGTGGTATCAGCAGGAGCACTTCTATGACCTATGCACTGCAGCAATGATCTTAACAACTCTATTAGTCTCCTTCAGTAAAGTGCATGTGGTCTGTTGTTCAGTGCTGAACATCATGTGAAGAGCAGTTATCTGGTGCTCCCTCAGGTTAGCACATAATATGAACCACAATCTTATCTAGGCCAAGCAGCATCAAATTCCTTAACCAGGTGAGAGGACTCATAGGTCTGGCCTCAGGGAAAACTGGGATCAGAGTTGTGCTGATGTTGGTGGTCTTTATAAAATGCTTCTGCCTCTGTTTAAGTCTAGGCAGTTTACTGTCTGAAAATGATAAGATAATGCAGGAAAGTAAGATGATATTTGAACATCCCCTAAAACGTCCATGTTCTCTCATCTGTTCTGTCTATGGAATCTGTAATACTGCAATATTGCCATTTACTCTTTGGAAAAATGTTCAAATAAAAATTTACAAGATTTAAGGAATACGAAGCATATTTGGTTTCAGTACGTTACTACATTGTGAGATGTGATGGAGGTATAATGACAGAGTCACTTATTAAATTGTTCTCTTTCCAAACTAAACTGCTAGGTTTTCCTGTCCACTCATAGCTGTAATTTGAATACTATTACCCATCACTATTACCCAACATCTTTCATTTATGCATATATTTGATATAGTTTGGCAACACACATGGCCTCAGTCCTCAGCAGTATATCACAGATGATCAATAAAGGCCATGTTTTATGTCATTTTCAGTAAAACATTTCAGATCCTCCTTCATAGATGTTAGATTTATTGAACGATATTAATGCAACCGATCTTGATGGCATCCACAAACATCAGACAGGGTTGTCCGAACAAAGATTGATGGCAGGATTGCTCTACACAGAGAGCACAAGACGACACAGATGTGGAGAAGCAGATGTTCTAGATGTTCATAGGCAGTGGAGGAATGGAGGAGATCGGGTCATCACCCAGTCGTGAGCCAGTGAAGGTAGGGTGGGGAAAGCTCTTCAATTTGTTCTGCAGGTGATGTAATGGCCCCCTCTGCTCCTGCAAGGTTCCTGTGTGCTGAGGGAGGCGAAATGAGACGTTAAGCAGAGAGGCAGGTACCGAGGCTGCCCACCACATTGCTCCCACATAACAAGGCCACGGGAGTATAGTGCATAATAATGGTGCAAGAGTGGGTGAGCTGCACAGAATTCATGTAGCAGATACCCAACTGCAATGTGGGGTTCCTCCTGAGATATGGTGATGATGAAGGCACATGGTTCATGTAACCAGGGGTAACCAAGCAGTAAGGTATGACAGCAATGATAAAACTAATAGCAGATAAGACTTCATCCCTCTGCATTAGTATGAGTCATAAAGGGCTCTCATGTTCTGTTAACATTTTTCTTAACTCTATAGTGAGTCAGGCAACAGTTCATTAAAATAGTAAAACATTTGTGTCAGACCATGGAAGCTGAGCCAGTCCGCAGACATTCTTTTTTTTTACAGTGCAGATGATGTTGGGGAAACTGTGGTACAAGTGATTCAGTGGAGGTGAAATTAAACCATACAAGAACAGTCGCTAAGACACCACTCAAATGCTTTGGATCAAATGCCAAATATGACAAGCAGGAAGGCTTGGTCTCCTTTAGAAAACATCCAGAGACACATCATCTCCTCCTTTCAGGCCCTTAAAAAAGTCTCCAGCTGGTTGCAGCTGCAGCACAAAGCAGAACAACACCTTGCAAAACCATAAGCTGCCCTTCCTCTGGCAGCCTCAGTGCTGTGCGTGACAAGTTCCTTCCTCCACAGAGCCATGGGTCAGTGATAAAGCTGGAGTGGCATATGTTAATCATTTCAGCACCACTGTTCGTCTGTTGATGCCCTCTATGATGCTCAAAAATGCATGTCAGAACAGAATAAAAAAAATGTCTGCAAAATACTTGTGTCTTACATGTTCATCATTCAACCATTTCAATCAGGTACCCGAATTAAATTGGAGAAATGATAAAGCTGACTGGAAGCATTTCATATGTCTGCTGAAGACATTTTAATCTGAATGCCTCAGGGAATAGACCAGCTATGTAACAGTGTTTGTCATTCACAAAAGACAGACAAACTGTGCATTTGTTTGGATATGTATGATGGCTGAAGAGTGTGCAGAGGCTGTGGTCTCTTGCAGTACCTCCGTCTGGCCTAGCTCATCAACCTCTCTGTAGTACCTCCGTCTGGCCTAGCTCGTCAACCTCTCTGTAGTACCTCCGTCTGGCCTAGCTCGTCAACCTCTCTGTAGTACCTGTCTGGCCTAGCTCGTCAACCTCTCTGTAGTACCTCTGTCTGGCCTAGCTCGTCAACCTCTCTGTAGTACCTCTGTCTGGCCTAGCTCATCAACCTCTCTGTAATCAAGGGAAAACTCAGTGTCACTTGAAGTAGGAAACATGTCTCAGGGCTAAACACTCTCTTCTTTATCTGTCTACATAACAAATATGATTATGAGCAAATATGATTATAAATATATATTATTATTATTTGCCTTTTACAGTTGAAGAAAATGAAAGCTTTTTTCTCCATCTCTGTTTCATACAAATCTCAAGAAATTGAAGTTCACATCAGGCTCCCTAGATCTTGTATCCCTGAGAGCTTTACTGCCATCTAATACTGAGGCTATGCTGGATCTGCTGAAGTGGGACAAGTAGACACCACTTAAGCACAACCACTAGTTTCCAAACATTTGCTATGGATAAAGAACAGTTGCTTCCATTTCCATGGCTGAAGCCAGATAGCATTCCTTTGCTCTGAGAATTCTAGCAGGGTCTATGACGTCATGGCTGTTTGACTATTCTCTTACCAGCAGTAACTGGGCTGGATCAAAGCCTAGGCTTTTCACAATTCATCATTTCAAGTGCAGCTTTAGAGCTGTGTGAAGCATACATTGAACTAGCATAGTGCAAAGCTTCTGGATCTGTGTAGGCTGCCTGTGCTGCAGGCCTCTTCACTCTGATTAGACCTGAGTGATTTGCAAATGCTGCTTATCATATGGTGAAGTGGATTCTGCAATCACAACTTGGTCTTGTGTCTCTTCATGGGCTGCTGATGATGACATTTTATTAATGCCATGCCCCACAGATGCAGATTCAGCCCTTCACACACTCTCTTATCTAATCTAGTTCAAAAGCAGTTAAATGAAGTATAGATTTAAAGATATTCACCAGACATTTTTGCATGTGACTTATGGTATGGATGGGGTACATGCTGTGTTATAGTTACTGTTGCTATTGTGATCTCTGAGACCACACCACACATCCACCCTGCCACCACCTCCACCTCCACTACCACTTCCTCATACCATAAGTCTTCTGCTTTTCCAGTATCTTTGGTCTAATTGGTGGCATCAGTTAACTTTTCTTCAAACAATTTAAAACTTAATTTTTAGTCTTTCTAAGATAGATGGCATTA
Source organism: Sternarchorhynchus goeldii (assembly GCA_028565775.1). Classification (NCBI taxonomy): domain Eukaryota; kingdom Metazoa; phylum Chordata; class Actinopteri; order Gymnotiformes; family Apteronotidae; genus Sternarchorhynchus; species Sternarchorhynchus goeldii. The sequence goes on from JAOXYF010000007.1 coordinate 29,171,712, forward strand.
AATTAATATGAATGTTTTGTTATCATAAGAACCATTAGAAGTGAATCAGGCTGATACAGAAGTGGAGGAGGTAGAGACATGGTAACATCTGGACACCATGGGGACAGTGTGGATGGGGCTCCACATGGACTGCACCGGACAGCAGACAAAGAAGCCACAGAACTGCCTGGAAGTGGCCTGCTGGGAGGGGAGCTCACAAGAGCCCAGGTTTAACCAGCATCAGAGGAACAGGAGGAATCTGCCATAACTCAGTTATAAAACAACATGAGGCTGTGACTGTTCTGACCTCAGGATCACAGACAGAGCACCTACAGCAATCTGAGATCCACACAGCAATCTGAGGTCTACACATCATCTTAGTGAGGGCCTGCTTTCATGTTGCTTTGAAACAGCTTACAAATAAGGAAATTTTAAATCTTAAAATTGCAAGAATGCATTTTTTGTTGTAGTTTAGTTTCTCCTATTAGATGGGTTTGCCCTTCCATGTATGCAGAATGTTTCCATGCTGTTCAGACATGACCAATCCTTTCCGTTCTCCACCATGGAATCCAGTCCAACCTCAAACACACTAATTCCATGGGAATTAGGCTTCCCTAATCTCACTTTTGGACTGATATCAAATCAGGCTTCTCAAACATTTCCTGTACTTCTCCCATGCAAATCCACAAGATCCTATACAAGGACTGATTTATGTTCTCAATTTATTTGCAATAAAATGCTTATCCTAATTAAAAGTAAAAACACTCATCCTTGCTAATTAAAATTCATCCAGCCTTTAGAGGTTAACTGTGGTCATTTTGTTTAAAAAAAGCTCAAAATAGTATGTAAAAAAGTTTCCACTGAACTATGATGAGCTTTATAATGTGCAAAACACCAGGCTTAAACTTTGTCTTCTGTATTCTAGCAAAAATCAAATAATCAAGTAATAAGTAAAAATCAAATAATCAAGTAATATTTTGCAAATAGGGGCAGTATATTAATGACAACAAAACATTACTTGTTCATGTTTGTACCCAGGAATGCAAAAAATGTTATGGTCATAACACAACAAATCATAAACCACTTATCAAGCTGTTGTTCATTAAATGGAACATGTCTGCCCAATTAAGAGCTGTCACAACAGGGCCTCTTTATTCAGAATGCAGCACTGCACACAGACCCTCCCATTGGGAGGAACCAGGCTTTTTTCCACTGATCTTGTTTTGTTGATCTGCTGCTCCAAGGTAAAGCTATTTATTCACCTCTTAATTCTGCCTGACATTTACAATTACTGGCCTCTTTCCATTCTGACTGTGAGTTCTTTACAAGTGCTGTGAATTGTCAAACATTGTTAGAAGTGTTCACATCACAGGGTGTTTTACAGGGACAGTGTGAATGAACTGCAAGCCTTCACAAGCATGTTGTGGCATTCAGACAGGATGCAGCTCATTTCCTAATGGGAAATGATAAAGATGCTTAGTTGCCTATTAATGTCTAAAACAAATAAGTAATACTGGTCTTGGATAATGTTGTTTTATTTTGCATTTTTTAATAGAAACTGCTGATTAATTGACAACATTCAAATGATTACATTATCAGTTATATCTTAATGGACAATCTGATTATTTTAACAGTAAAACAGTTAAAATAACGTTAAAGTGCTCATGAAAAATAATGAAGATGATGATATTGACAATAATAATAATAAATTATTATTGTTGTTGTTTACATCAGCAGTGAATGTATTGTCCTTCTATGACTTACCACAAATACACTTATGTAAAGTCAAATGTAGGTACCTAGTTAGGCACCTGAGGGGGGTTTAATAAGTAAAGAGGTGATTGTGATAATAAGTAGGTGATTGCTGGTGAATGAGTGGTTGTAGAAGGTAATGGGAGACTAATTTGTGTGTGCATGTGTGTGTTGCTGGCTAGCTGCCAATCGGTCATGACAACCATAAACAGACATATCTCCATTGTTTGTAAAAATGCAAAATGTGTTATATACATATTCCTATTCTAATATATAATAGTATATAATAAAAAATAACAACTGATTGAGTTAAATTTAGAGGCACCTTTTATTATTATTGTTGTTGTTGTTGTTGTTGTTATTGTTGTTAATACTATTATTTCAAAATAATAGGCCAACTAGAAAAGGTTACACATGCTGTATCTATCACATATCAAAATATCAACATGAATGTCAAAATTAGCTTTTCTGTGACATGCTACTACTGAAGATGGATTATTGAAATGGCATTGTGGTTTTACAGATCTGACCCACACTGGTACTATGGTTTACATTATATCTAGATTTCTTAATACTTATCTCCAGTCTTGAGGCCTAATTTAACCTAAAATCTCCATCAGTCATTGCATACTTAATCGAAGGTGACATATTTACACAAAATGGTAAACTAACCCAATTTAATGTTGGGCCCATACAATCTGATTTGGCAGCAGACTAATTTGGGATTATTGCTTCAGCGTGTGGGCTTACAAATCTATGTAAAATTCTGCTCAAAATGACATCTGCGTCTAAAATGTTTCAGTGCTGCAGTGGAACACAGATCTGGAACACAACTGGTGTTTTTTACTCAAAAATAATTTGTACAGCAGATAATGATGATGTAATGATGTCAGTTAAATTCAGAGTGTAACCAATATATACGTATATATATGTGTGTGTGTGTGTGTGTGTGTGTGTGTGTGTGTGTGTGTGTGTGTGTATATATATATATATATATATAT
>JAOXYF010000007.1:29176082-29203675 GCA_028565775.1 Sternarchorhynchus goeldii
ACTACACTAATGCACCATAACAGATACCAGACACAGCCAGGTAAACTACACTAATGCACCATAACATATACCAGACACAGCCAGGTACACTACACTAATGCACCATAACAGATACCAGACACAGCCAGGTACACTACACTAATGCACCATAACAGATACCAGACACAGCCAGGTAAACTACACTAATGCACTATAACAGATACCAGACACAGCCAGGTACACTACACTAATGCACCATAACACAGCTAGGTACACTACACTAATGCACCATAATAGATAGTCTTTGCAGCAGTGAATTAACCAGGGACAGCTTTTCAATTCATATCTCCTTGAACAATAACAATACCAGACCCAGCCAGATACACTACACTTTGGACAATTATTTGTTCCATGTCTTTCAAGTAAAGTTTGCAATCTCAAATAAATTTATACATTTGTTTGCATTTTATTTTATACGTATTTATTTTATTTTGCTGGTTTTGTTTTTTTAAAGAATGATTTATAGACATCGTTATTCTTTAACAGGTTTTCCTGTAACCATGTTAAATACACACACCCTAGACGAGACACAGGTGAAACGAATAACGATAACAGACAAACAGACGAGCGTCACGCCCCACAACAAGCCCAGCACACAAACACCTCCACACCGACACGCCCACATAAACGCAAGACTAAGAAAGAAGCAGGGGCAGCCACCTCCACAATAATATTACAGCTACATCATATACAATACGCCATCAGATTATCTTGCAAGGTAGAAGTTTGTTATAGGTGTGAAAGGCTCATCTAAGGTTTCATTCAAGGTTAGTCAAGCAAGAAGGATGACGTTCATTTCTTCTCGCCTTTCTTCCCACCTCAAAGTCCCATATCTCACTGTCCACATAATATTGAATATAGAACGACTGCAGTTCAATAAAAAAGAATATTATTTCTTTTCTCTCTTTTTTTGACTACATTTTTCTTAAGCTAAAATACAGTGTTTGACATGGTGATTTTTTTGTATTTTGTTTGTTTTTTGCCAAAGATTAGCCCACATTATCAAAATTGTCAGTCATCATACAGTCATCTATTGTTTGTGTTGCGATAGTATAAGCATATATTCATTTTTATGATTGTTTGTTGTCATTAAGGGTTCAGGCACTGTACCGGTTTGCACTTCTGAGAACTGTGGTGCTACTGAGAGAACCATCCTGCGTTTGCACCAGTTTTATTGGAACCAAGAATGCGTTACGGATGGCGAGCCACGGGAGTAAACAGTAGTAGAATGCAGAAACCCTTTCCTAGCCAAATCTGCCACCAGTTTGCCATATAATTTATTTATTTTGGTGGAAACGCATCGAACGGTTCCAAATTAGGTTCCCAAAATGGAGCACTTCTGGTTCTTTATTGGTGGAAAAAGTAACTGTGTAATTTTGTGTGTTACAGAGTTGGGTATATTTTCAATAAAATACTATGTATACTCCTCCATCCTGCTGTTGGCCATAGCTTACATAACAGCTTCTATCTATTCTACCATGCGGCACAAGGGATGCACACTCTGTACTGCAGCAGAATATAGCTTCGGTTACAGTTGCTGTTTCAGTTTCAATGCCCCTCCTCCACCCACAAGCTTGCAAACCCTCTTCTGCAGTTCTTACATTCAGGTGAAATGAACATGAACTCTGCCAGAAGGTCTACTGCATATTAATTGGTTGTGTAGCAGATGGTTCTCAATGGGGAGGGAGGTCAGCCCTGTGTCTGTCAGACCTTCAGGACCCATAAATACATGTAAAACAAACAACCTAATTGCATGTGTAATGCTACTGAGCAAGTTGGGTTATACAACATGGGAGGGCAGGGACAGCAGTCTGGCTGGATTACTACTCTGACCTGAACCAATAGTGACCTCCAAGATCACTAGCTCGGATTTTCCTTGACTGTCTCACACCAATAACTAATTAGTGAACAAAATCTTGGCTTTGAGTGGATGAGGAGTAGAAAGCAAAAGTGGATTCTTCATTAAAATAAAAGAGGGGTGTGATGAACGTATGTTCTTCTCAGAGGACAAACTGTCAGACATTTCACACATCCATGTCCCTTGGGTTCACACGTCCATGTCCCTTGGGTTGCTTTCCATTGAGATATATTGTATTCTGCAAGTACAGCAATGTACCATCTCAAAGTGAATTTTATGGAACGTTCAGTTTCCTTCATAAAACAAACTGTCTTTTGAAATTCAGCTCTCAGAGATAGGGTGCAGCATGGCAATAAAACTGGTAAAAACTGTATTGTATACAAGCACAACAATGCATACTGATGATATGCATCAAAGGTGCCTTTGAGTCAAGGCTCATTGGATTTTAATCTGGCAGGTTTTCTCTTGCAACATGTTTAAACATGGGCATTTTCTCAAATATTAACGGAATAGCAAAACTAAACAAGCATAAGGGTTGGAGTTAAAATTAAAGAGCAAACTCAGTCCCCAAGATGCAAAACCTATTTTCTCCTCAGTCACCTGAGATAAAACACCCTCATACTATTAACACCTCTGCAGGATGCCTGTGTGTGTATATGTGTGTGTGTGTGTGTGTGTGTGTGTGTGTGAGTGTGTGAGTGTGTGTGTGTATGTGTGTGTGTGTGTGTGTACATATGTCTGCATGTGGTAGAGATTACAAGGACTGATGTCTGTGGGCTTATATGAAATCACTACTTAAAGATGATAATACTTAAAACTGGTTGACTATAAACCTGAAGTGTTTTAGATCATGTAGGCTCATTTGTCCTTTGCATGAATTACACCCACTTATGTTCGGTAAGTGTGTACTTGCTCCTCTTTTCTTTATCTTCTTATATAGACCATGTCTGAAACTAATGTGGTGCTGTAGGAGGCAGCAGTGATGGTGGTATGGGTATTCTGACAGAACAGGCTGTAGTTTACTTTCACCTTGAGTGAGCAGACACTGCCAGGGCCCAGATGGCCACAGACAGGGTGTGAAGGAGACAAGGAGAGAGCAGACAGAACACAGAGGAGACAGAGGGGAGGGAGAGGAGAGAGAGAAAGAGAGAGAGAAAGAAAGAGGATTACACATCCCACTCACCTATTAACCATCTTCATATGCTTCATCACTCACAGGCGCTTTGTTTCTGTTAGTTTTTAATGTATCATTTTAATAAACACATGGACCATCACTACATGTAATCTTTCAAATAAATGGAATACTGATAGGCCTGTATTTACTGCAGCCTGTCACTCCTTCTTCAAACATCCTGGATAGGGGACACCACCATATGACAAATAGTGGAAAAACACAGGGTTTGGTTCTGTAATTTGTTTGATTAAGATAAGAGTAAAAAGCCTCTATGCATGTTCAACATAATGTTGCAGTCATCACAGGACTTGTTTTACAATATCAGTTTAAACAAACTATACTGTAGATAGTGAAGTGAAGACTTTCACTTCTTATTTTCACTGTTGAGGATAAAAGATTGATTTTCAACATCCTTTGATCACCTCTATCAGGTGTCTCAAACAGGATCTTTAGTAGAGAGCTTGATAGGATGACTGTACCTCCTTTCTATTGTTTATTTCACCCCTCACAGCTAGCATTTACAAATATGCTTACACCTTAGCTTACACCGTAGTGGGTATATGAAACAGCTTTGTGTTGAAAAAGTCCTCTAAGTCAACAATAGATCGACATAGTAGCAGACAGAACCTAGAGACCCTAATGCGAACACAATAAAAAGCCATCACTGTGATTCATGATTTAGTAACTCTATACTTTTAGCTGCGGTGGTGTGGTGTTTTGCGGGGGTGTTTGATCCTAATAGGCATGTTGGTGGGTGTCTGTGTGTCCATATGTCTATGTATGTCTATCTGTATCACAAAATACTTTTTTGAAAGAAATTGCCATTTTTAATTATATACTAGCTTTGTACATTTATGAAGAGGTAGAATATATAACATGACAGGGGTACTAAAACGTTAATGAGTTACTACATATTGTTTTCATATTTTTCACTTTCTTCATGGGCAGAAAGTACTTCAAAAAGTGAGAGTGAGTATTGCAGAAGTGGAGGTTCATTGCCATACTGGGAGAAGAGAGACTGATGTTAGTGTCAGTGATGGAGTTCCCATTTCATGTGAAACTGTGATGTCCTTGACATTCCATATGTTGTACAGGACAAAGGAGAGACATGCACCTTAATCAACACTTATTTTGGTGTAAAAATATGTTGGGGCTTTGGTTGGTACTCTGGATAAAAAATGATTTGTTGCACAATTGGTGTCATCACCAAAACTGCAAACTGAATATTGCTATTAAATCAGAAAGTAGCCCATAGCCCATCCTAAAAAATCCTAACTTTTCTGCTTTAGCTGGGAGCTGTTATTATTAGCTGGATATTATTCAGTACTGATTAATTTTTCTTCAAAAAATGTTTGTACTTTTAGTGCATCAGCAAGCCCCAATGACAACCTCACTCTGTTCCTCAGAGCATGTACTGGACAGTTAGCCCAGGTCTTCACTGGACGGTTAGCCCAGGTCTTCACTGGACCGTTAGCCTAGGTCTTCACTCACATATTCAAAGTCAAATTAAAATTTATTCATATGGTGCTTTTTACAGCCATTGTTGGAAAGCAGCTTTACAGATGTCTGAGTCCATCTTCAACTGGTCCACTGCTGTCCCCACATGTTGGAAGTCCACAATCATATCAGTGCCAAAGAGCTCTGCTGCTACATGTCTGTATTCAGGATGATTGTATTCAGGTATACATGTCTGTATTCAGGATGATTGTATTCAAGTATACATGTCTGTATTCCAGATGATTGTATTCAGGTATACATGTCCTAACCCATTGCAATGAAGTGCTTTGAGAGATTTGTTCTTGGTCATCTGAAGGTGCTGTTCCCAATGTTTTTCGACCCTCACCAGTACTGCACAAACAGATTGACTGAGGATGCCATCTCTACTGCCATTTATTCTGTTCTCATCCACCTGAACAATAAGAACAGCTGCATCTGTATGCAGTTTATTGATTCAGCTCTGCCTTCACCACGGTCATCCCCACCAGGCTAGTGTCCAAGCTCAGTGACCTAGGAATCAGCACATCCTTTTGAAGCTGGGTCTTGGGCTTCCTCACAAACAGACCCCAGTCGGTGAGCCAGAGCAATCATTCATATTCCAGCATCGATTTGAACAGTGGTGTGCTGCAAAGGTGCATGTTGTTCTATTGCTCTACTCCCTGTTTACTCATGACTACATGCTACTGAATAGATCCAGCTTCATTACAGTAGTTGGTCACATCAGCACCTGGCAACACTAAGAAAACCAAAAACATTATTGTGGTCTACAGGAGAACCAAAAGCAAACATACTCCTGTCCTGATCAACAGAACTGATGTAGAATGTGTCTCCAGCATGAAGTTCTTGGCCTTCCACATTTCAGATAATCTTTCTTTGACTCTCGACACTTCTCAGCTGGTTAAGAAGGTCTCACCTTCTTAAGATTGAAGAAGTCTTTACTTCTTGAGACTAAGAGTGAAGACCATCTGTCCCCTCAGATCATGAACTCATGAACTTTTATCGGTGTACCATCGAGGGCATACTCACAAACTGCATGACAGTGTGGTATGGAAGCTCCACTGTGGCTGACAGGAAAGCCTTACAAAGGGTGGTGTAGACCTGCTCAGCACATCATTGACACAGCTACCTACCATCAAGGACCTTCAGCATCATCAATGTGTGTGCAGAACATGCATCATCATCATCAGGCACTCATCTCACACAAACCACACACTGGAACCACAAAGGTCACAAACAGCTTCTTCCCATCATTGATCCCTCTGTTGAACTGCTCTGTTGAAGTGCATTTATAATCTACTACCCTCTACACTACACTGAACTGTATTCCATACAGGCAAACTACTGAGATTGCTCACATTAAACTTATTTAACACTATTTATACATATTACTCACTGCATATTGAGCTCTGCTACTGTACCACTAGACATATTTATTCTGTATTTTATTGGATTTACTTATATTAATTATAGTAATAAGATTTATTTATTTATAGTAATTATTGTAATATAATATTACACTTTAGTAATAAACCATGCTTATATACATTATGCTTATGTTATATATTACTCTTATTTAATATTATACATTCTATTTATTTCATATACTCTATGTGGTTTTGCACATATGTATATGGAACTATCTGCATATAGAACAACTTATATTGTGTATATACATATATTTATATTGGGTATATACTCTACATTCCAGGGTTTTGCCTGGAGAGTCATTTCTGTGGCCTTCTGCCTCGGGACTCAGTATGTTGTGTGGTGAGAGAAATCAGGAAGCTTCAGGTTCAGACCTCTCATTTTTTCCTGGGTGTATGAAGTGTAATTCAATTACCCTTGTTCTTCATTGTCATGTAATGAATAATAGCAGCTTCAGCAAGCTAATGGACTGGGCCCAGTAAACTCTATGATTAAGAAATTCACAAGCTGCAGCAGCTCTTAAAGATGATAAATTGTCTGAATTAAATAAAAGGATTTTCTTTTTTCCACATTTCCTGGAACCTTCACACTTTTCACTTACTCACAGAGAGGAAATTGCACTCAGCTTTCTACAAGTCGCCAAGTACATTCCCAAATGCTTAGCAAATGCTGTGTATTCGCATGTGCAATTGCTTGAACTTGCTTTTCAAGCACCAAAGCCCAAACCGAAGGGACCAGTAATGTTTGCGTTAATCAGTGATACAAGTCACATGTTTGGTTTTCAAGTCACTGGCCCTGAAAGCTCTTCTAACACTACAATAGTGTATGAGCTGATTGGGCAGTATAATAATAACATTTGGAAATTCTCACAAACCATTGGTTTATATATATAAATGCATACCATGAACCTCTGCTCACTTAGGCTCTTGCAGTATCTGATAAAATACTTTCATCATATATACTTATCAAACAAAGCCAACAGAAGTGTAATTATGAACTTAAATCAGTCTGGATGTGACGGCAGCAGTGAGGGAGCGGAAGGTAAGGCTGCAGTGAACATAGTCCTTTTATTTTAACTGCAGATGAGCAGTGAACTACAGAGACAACAGAAAAGTAAAACAACTGGCTGAGTTTAGCTATCTAGTGATTTGCACAATTAAATTTTTGATTCTGAACACAGTAAAATGAAAAACAATATTTTTTCTCTTTAATCACTTTAATGATGTAATGCTATTTAATCTCAATTAATTGCCACTTTTAATGGTTTCTTATTTTTTTATTTTTCTGCAAATTTCAGAATTTAAATTTCAAAAGTTCTGTATAGGATGACAGATAAATCTGTTTTCTAGAAGACTTTGAGAAAATATTGTCCACTTCCAAGGGGACTGAAAACATGAATAGCTAAACTAATAACTAGAATAGACCTTGCTAATTCAATTCGACTGTAAAATCCCCTGAAACCTGACTTGCAAACAACATAGAGTGTCTCCATGGACCTGTTCTGAAAGCCATGAAAGTACCAAACATAAAACTGACAAGCAAACTAATTATCTCCAAAATTACAACATCTTAATGTCCATGGTCGTAACACAGCTATGCTCATTAGCAATGTAGGAAGGCCATTAAATTAGGTGTGAATACAGACAGCTGCATGGGACTGTAATCAGGATTGGCATATATGGTCTTTAGTTGCCTCTGACATCAGGGAAAGTGATATAGTTCAGTGGTAACCAAACAGAAGCCTATTGATGTAATTTACAGGTACATGGGCATACATGTGTATTTGTATAGCTAAGCCTTTTATTGATTTGTAAGTGCACATGACACGCTGTGTAGGTAAAATATATTTTATTCAGTTGATTTCAGTGTAAAATATCACAAAAGTTTTTTGAGTATTTTGAAACAATAAAAAAGTTCAAAGTTTTGAAGAAAAAAAACTGAAAACTCTCTCTCTCTCTCTCTCTCTGAGTTGAAAGCTGCTTTCTTTATCCCTGTTATCTGATCCTGGTCACAGTGTAGGGCTGGTGGACAGACAGCATGAGGCTCTGGGTGTGCAATGATGACCCACTGTAGCCTTGCAGAGATGGTGGCTCAGACCAGACCCACTGTAGCTCTGCAGAGATGGTGGCTCAGACCAGACCCACTGTAGCTCTGCAGAGATGGTGGCTCAGACCAGACACACTGTAGTTCCACTCCCTCCAATCTGACTTAATACTGCCTTTCACTCTTTTCGCTTATTTAGAACCAGAGCTGATCTTCCTAAGAACATACCTTTAATCATCCTCACTGGAAATGAAAGTCATACAGGCTTACCTTTCTTAAGATTGCGTAAGCCAAGTAACATCCATTCCCCATTAGTGGGTTAAGACTACCAATACTTTACACCTTAAATGCAAGATATCTAGAGATGTAAATCCACCGTAGCTGTCATACCGGTACTTGCAATAAATGAATATGACGATAAAGAGTAAAACTAACTGCAACAGGCTGTAAAATCAAACTGTAAAATCAATAAGGTTATGTTTCATTATTATATGAAAACAGGATTAAAATAGTACTGAGTCATTTTTGTTATTATATAGGTCATTGCTCGAATAAATATTATTGGAAAGAAGTAGCACGAGTCACAGATACCTGAACAATGCAAACATAATGCAACTGCATTATCTGCTCCTTTTGCACTCAAACTAAATGGATTATTAGGTGCTGTTCTGCAATGGGAAGTAATCTGAGATGCATTCCAGACATTACAAACCCTACTGTGGTCAAGATTCTATATGTAGATGCTCCAAAGGTGCAGTGGTTAAATGATGTCAGCTCACATGGTCCCCCCTGCTGTTTGAAGAAGACGGAGGTTGTCTCTGGGAAGGTGCTCCTTCCTGTCTCTTCCCAGAAAGGTAGTGTGCAAGAGGGCTATATTCACTCAGCCACTGCTGACCTAGTTAATTGACCCTCAAACTGAAATGTATGTTCACATTGTATGTTCACATTGTATGTTCACATTGCATGTTCTCACTGTATGTTCACACTGTATGTTCTCCGTGGCTAGATGTGCAACCAGAGCTTTTTGAAGAAGCTACAGCTTAAACCATTCCAAATATACCAAGAATATTTTTCTTTTTTGTGAATTCTCAATAAAGTGTATATGATTCTGTGATGGAAACCGTCACCCCCTGAACTGTCACTCAGTAAGGTGAACTTGTGTTCTAGCTGCTGTGCCAGAGAGATGGTTCTTTGGTCTGCTGGTCAGAGCACATATTTACAGCATGGAAGACCTGGGTTTGAGAATATGTGTCATTGTAGCCCTCAGCCTTTGTCACAGGTTCCCAAATACATTCCTGCTTTATTATATTACTGTCTCTGCTCGCCACCTTCACCTAGTTCTGTTTTCAAAATGCTTTGAGAAACACAAATTGACACTATTACAGCAGAAAAATGGATGAAAGGTTTCAGGAGAATAAATGAGTTAAATCTTAGAGGCAAGAAAAAAAATTATTCAGTTCTCCATTTCAAAAGGGCAAAGCCAACCAACTATTTACCTATGCCAGAGAAGGTGGAGAGGAGACGCTCTTTGATGCAGTAATGAATAGATGTGGTGTGAGCTCAAGGCCATTTCAGTGCAAATGAGGTCTGCATATCATTCTTATTCTTCCTCTAGACCATTAATCTCATCTGTACACCCCACAGCAGAAACGCTGGGCTAGCAAGGCAGTTCAGAATAGGAACTGGGGCAGTTGGGGGGGGGGGGTTCACAACATAGATCTAATTATCACCATTGAGGTTTAGCGACCATGTTACCTCCAAGTGGGATTCACTGGAGAAGCCATTTTCTTTATGTGTCCCTTTACTGAAGCACATCTGTAATTATACCCCATTACTTGCAACTGCATCTCTGTGAATGTGAAAATGTGAATCAAATTTAGTTTTGAAGCCCTGTGTTTTCTGTAAATGATAGTTAAAGCTGCTTTTTACTTTTGAATTGTGGTCCTCTTGAGAGTGAATCTGATTTGGATGGAGGGCATGTTTATTTGTTATTTTGTCTATTGTTCTAAAGAAGAAAATATTCTAAGAGAAAAATGTTATAAGAAGTCAGTGTTCATCTCAGTGGCACCATGACCCATGCCACTAGACCGCCCTCTCCTGGCCACAGCAGTAATAGTAATTATGACTTTAGACTCCCTTTGTGTTTGTCAAAAAGCAAAAGAGGGCAAATTAAACTAAATTAAATTAAAGTCGATATTTGTCAGCTGTGAGTCCACAAAAGCTTCTCTCTGATGGAATTTTTAAGAATTTATTTTATCACAATTAGTAGCATATATAGTCTATAGTAGCATGAATTGACTTTCAAGTCTCATAAGTACTCTGACAAAACATTCAGGAATTATAACAAAAAACATCTGGATTATAGAAAAAGACATATTTGGATATCTAACAAGCCTTGTAACAAAACAGAACATTATGGAAAGCCACAAGCAACCAAAATGACACCTAACACTCCCTACACTGACAGAATGTATCCATCTTCAGGGTTGTCTTTATTTATTTATTTATTTTTTATGGAGGACAATTCCTAAGACAGACATCTTGGCATCGGTGTGGGGCCTCAGTGAGTCAGGTCCTTTGCCAGCACTGTGAATGGCTTGTGCCCTGCTGTGACCCACTGCCTCTCTACCCACAGAGGGGAAAGAAAGCTCTCGTCACCTTTTATTGTGAAGCTTCTCAGGCATGACCAGTGGTGACATCAAATCAGACTGGTGCATCTGGCCCTTGAGCCCCCAGCGCTGGACACTGTGCAAGGAAATTGATTTTTAAATATGTGAGAGCCCTAGACACTCACCTCCCATTGCCATTGGCCTGCTTTGAACCTGAAATGTCATGCACAGATAATGGAATATTCCAGAAAGATCTTTAATATAAATGCTAATTGTAATCTGAAACAAAGCATTTGAAAAGACTGTTAAAAAATCTGTAAAATGTCGTACCATAAGTAATTAATCCGGCAAGTCAAAAGCATATCAGCAATGGGGAAACCTTGCCTGAAGAGCTGGTCAGTTGCTGGGGTACAACATGGAAAATGTGATGTCTGGATTTACTGTTACACTGATGGTACTTCTAGTGCACTCTAAAATTCCTCTGCCATAAACCATCTGCAAAGCTTTAAATCTGAGGCCTTGCAGGTTAAATGAAATTACAGTTAAAACATCTTTGTTGGAAAGACATCTGAGAACTCACAGAAGTATAAATATTTTTAATTAGTTAATCACAGAAAATTTTACAATTCTACTTGAGTGGACTGTTGGTTTTGCTTACATTTTCCATACTATACAGCCAAACGTCTTTCTTCATATTCCTTTTAACTAAGGAGAAAATAATAACTTTCCTCTTTCAGTTTTTCAAGGAGGACTTTGCTTTCCTGCAATCTAACATTCATTTTAAGGGCACATGTGCCTGGCTGACCTGTCCGTTAGTCATGGTTGGCCTGTGAACACAGAGAGGAGCAAGTGAATAGAGGAGGAGTTGAGAATGAGATCACATACAGAGAGTGTGCCCAGGTCATCGCTATGAGTTGCATGTAGTCACACATCTCTGTTACTGTTAATCACAGTATGCATGTGCCTCATAACAGGTCACTTCTACCTCTGTGTGAAACATGGTAATATAACAAAGATGGTTCTGTCGATGGGAATAAAAGATAAGGGAACAGAGAGCTACCACTCCAGGAATTACACAGTTTTAAATGTGTCAGACATAAGACTTGCATGGACTCACTGATTTATGCCAAACCATTTGCTTCATATATTAAGAATGTATTGTAATGTACAGCAATGAGTCCATAACAAGTACAGCAACAAATTTGCTGAAATGCACTTAAAACACATTCCCAGTCACAGGTTTTAATCTATGGTTTTTGGCATTACTGACTTGCTTGCTGAAAGACTCTGTGGGTGTGATATATTCACAGGAAATGGTAATCCCACATTATGTTTGAGTAACTGAAAGCTTAACTCTGGAATAATGCTCATAATGTAGTATGTTTTCTTTTTGCTACCCACGTTCTATCACTAGTGGGAGTGTGTGCAAATGTATGAAAGACTGTGATTTTTAATAACTGTCTGCCTGTTGATGTTCTGTTTGACATCAAGAGTCGGTTAGCCGAAGTGGTTCTCCAGTGGTTCTCCGATGACATTACACCAGTCTCATAGCCTACACCAGTCTAAAAGTCACCCATTTATATGTATGAGTGTAGTCTACGCCTGAGTGTAGTCTGTGCATGAGTGTAGTGTAATGTTGACTTCATTTATTCTAGGTATCTAGGTATGATGTGCTATGGGAGAAAAGGGCTACAAAGCCACTACCAAGCAGCAAGTCTGATTTGCTACCAAAGCCTATAGTGTATAGAACCCTGGAATCATTTCACAGACATCAAGTATATATTAGTTGGGTGAACCCTAACCCTGTAGCAATATCCCTAACCCTGTGGAAATAAAAAGTGAGATACAGGCTGATAAGTGAGAATACCCATGTGAGGTGTGGCTTGTGGATTCAGATTTCCCAAAGCCAAAGAGGTCTGCTGTTCGGGCCACTGCTGTGGCCAGATCTCTCTGGTGCATTGTTCAGCACTCTGATCATCCTGCACCTGCTCAGGAGACTTGACGTGTATGAATCACGTACTTCTGCCTTTGTATTTAATTGAAATGCAGTGACATCTGGATGCAATTTGAGGAGACAGACGTGCTATTCAATACATCCGAACGGATTTAATTTATGACATATGAAGGAGCTTGAACATTGTATTCAATAGCAATGGATCCCGTCTGCGGGTCATCAATCAAAATGAATTTGGAAAAAAAGATCTCTATGCTTAAAACATGACACTTTTGGTATGCGCCTGTCAAAGACACTCTTTAATCATGTTTTTTTTTACTGTTTATTCTAGTGCACAGCTTGGAGCATAACTAATCCACCCTCCTTATGTTCACACTGAGAATGATACCCAAAATAACTCAAAGTACTATGCTCAAACTTTTCTATTTACTATAGCCTCAAAGTACTCCGACATCCAATAAAGGAAATTACTATAGTGGTATGCTATTCACTTTTATTGCAAACTAAAATTCAGTAAACATTTTTGAGTGACAATCTGTACATCAGGTGATGGAAGAGAGGTGTTTAGCTACTATGCTATATGTATCATTTCCATGTTCTGCAGAATGATGGCTCCCCCTGCATTCCCAGCTGTTGACTGAAGTAGCACAGCAGAGTACTGATATTTTTTAGAGACTCACTACTACTTTGTGTTCAATAATTCTATCACTGCTCTATAATAATTACCCTTCCACTCAGCAATGCTGGTGCTGACACCCTTCTTTTATCCTAATTTATTTAAAAAAAAACAAAAAACAGTTAAACAAAATAAATTCTGATCTATTCTAACAGCACTTCACTTCTTATGCTAATCAGTGTTTAATGAAGATATTTCTAGTTTATTTAAAAAGATCTTAATTAGCTGGAAGTTCATATTGTTTGAGAATAAGGGTAGTTTCATCTGACACTGTAATTTTCTGTGTAAAAAAACACTGCAGTTCTTTTTAAGATCATCGGTCTACATTATGTTTCACAGCAGAAAAGCAGTAAGTTCGTAAATTTATTTTTTGGACATTCAACTTTATTAGCACGTAACAATTCTCTGTCCTCACAGTCACAGCATCCACTAAGTGTGGTTTTTGTTCCCCACAATGGAGCAGGCTTACCATTTCCTCTTAAAATAAGTTATGGAATTATTATTAAATTACACTTTATATCCACATAAGGCTAAATGATCGAGCTTTACTGTTATTGTCCGGGAAAACGTTTATGTTGCTTTACTTCTTCAAACTCAGCATATAAAATTCTAAAGCACCCTATAAACACAGCTATCAAAATAAATTTCTTAATTTTATTATTATTTATACTACAATTGCCAGTCTTGCTATAGCAGGACTGTGGTCATGTCAAGTGATCTCTGTTTATAAAAAAAAATTGTATACCAGGCCCAAACAATTATGCCATTACATCAACATTTATGGAGTGTAAAAATAGTACTCTGAGAACGTATAAATTCAGCTGTGTCTGGGGCTGTTTTCAGCACCTGCCTTAGCTTCTTATAGAAAGCAAATGAGCCTGCATTCAATACCTGGTGCAAGAGATATTCTGTCAAATGAATCTCATAGCCCTATTAACAGAGAAATTATCCTGAAGCATGAATCATTTAAATACCATAATGAGGCCACAAACAAGTCAGGAATTTCTAGCAAGAGAAACAAAAATAGAACAAAAATGTTAAATTGTATAATTGTGTGTCTGAACTGGTTGTTTTTCAATATTATTTTTAGAACTATCCATACTGAAAATACATGATGCAAAGATATATGTGTGTGTGTGTGTGTGTGTGTGTGTGTGTGTGTGTGTGTGTGTGTGTGTGTGTTATGCCAGCAAACTCTGCTGGTTTGCTGGCATAACTTTCTTTGCCCATTTACCTCTGTGTTTCAGACTACTTGACACCCAGCTTGATCCCAATCACAGCCAGCATGAAAACCCTATGGTCAGGCAGACATCCCATGGGGAGGCAGGAAAATGACCCAATCTTTATTCAGTGCAGGAGATTAAGCAGCCACATTGTCTAATGCCTCCTCTCACTCTGCAAAAAGACAGACTTACGGTCTGTCACTATCCAACTAAATGGAGATAGAACTGATCTATTTATCACCCTGTACTGGAGAATGTGCAATAATATGATAAAAGTAATGAAAGCTATTCGCCATCACAGGAGGAAAAGAGTCTTAATGCTTTAGATCATTATTTTTTACAAATGTCCCACTTAGTATTCCCTCAATAAATGCTCATCATCTGAGAAATTAATATGTCATTACTACCATTGCTAATGCTAATGAAATGCATGAAGTGGTAATGAAACAGGCCGTTATATCCTACCAGTTTTTCCAGAGGATGATTGCAATATCATTGCCTGACAAAAAGTAGATGCAAAAATATGGTTATAATAGATACTGAAACAAAAATTCCAACACTATGGAGGTAGATCACTGCCTTGTTTGCAGTACAGATTCTATATGTTACACCCTGTTCTAAAATTATAAAACATTTTCTTTCTTAAGACTTTTTAGGTCCTACTCAGAATAGTACATTTGTATTTGCATTAATTTCAGCAATCGGAAATCCTGAAAGAAAGATTTTCTCCCAGAAAAAGTATAATGGTAGATGAATCCTAAAATGCCTTGTGTAGGAGATCAAACAGCTTAGAGATTTAACATCAAAGCAGTTTAACTATGCTGTTATTTCAAAAGTTTCTAAAATATTACAAGTCCCAAGGATGTAAAAACATTATTATCTGAATGAGAGGGTAATTTTGCCCAGCAGAATGGTTTTGCTGTGTGTGTGTGTGTGTGTGTGTGTGTGTGAGTGTCTGTGTGTGTGTGTGTGTGTGTGTGTGTGTGTGTGTTCATCTTAGGGAGTTAAGAGTGGTCATCACAGAGTCAGTCAGTCTGGGAAAAAGAACAGTCGGCTTTAAACATTCTGTGGTTGGGCTAAAGCTTTTACAGGAATCTTTATTCTCTAATAGGTCTTCATTTTCCTGTCCCAGTAAATAAACATTCTGATATTTCACACTATTAAAACTTGTAGTATACATTGTCCTCTTGAGACCAGGCATTAGGACTAGGAGAAATAATGAATATGCAACAGCTTAAGAACCAATTAGTACATGCTTGATTTCTAGTCAGAGAGTACCATGGGAAGTTAGATACTGACTAAGGGTGTGTTTATACGTTTAGTTCAGTTCCCTTGGTTGGGACCAAAGCAAAAAATTAAACACTGTTATTTTTTAGTTCTGGTTTTCTTAGCATTCACACATACATTTGCAATCTGAACAAAATAAGACCAATAAAAAATTTTAACATGTGAAGTATTATTGCTTATCACTAACACATTATCACTACAAAAGGTGTGCTCACACTTGTCAACTTTGTTTTGATTAAAGTGAACCGATTTCTCTGTAAAGAGTCGCGATCTCTCTGTTAGTGTGGTTTGTTAGAGTAAGTGTGAACACTTTCTACCAAACTCTGGTGCACACCTAATAACCTAATTTCTAAAAAGAATTCTGATGTGGTTCGTTTGAAGTATAAACGTAATACGACCCAAAGGTATCTAAACAACCACAGAATATTGGGTTTTTTGTTTTTTGGTTTTTTTTGGTTTGATGGTAAATTCATGGATGTGAACGCAAAGCGAACCAGGACTAAAAAACAAAAATCCAGAAACCTTGAAATGTGTTAAAAAATTATATTAAATTATACATTTATTTAATTATACTAATTATTATATTAAAATGGAAGAAAATAATAGCATATAATATTCACCACAGATTAGTTTTAATCTGTAATTTCTACATTTGATATTATTATTATTAATATTATGATGAAAACATTTAAGAACATTACAATGAGAAAGGTGATAATAAAGCTAATTCAAATAAAAGAAAAGACAACATTAAAAAGACATCAGATCAAGAAGATTGTATTTATCAGTAGAGAATCAGTAGAGCTTACAAAATAAAACAGAGTTTTAAAAACAAACTTTACCTAATTATTGGTTTTGGTTGAATGATGCAGTGAAAACATTTGAGAACAACATCTAAAACAAACTGAAGGCCTTGCAAAGAAAAGCAGTTAGCTTTACTGTGACCTAAATTAAAAAAGTAATATTGAGCAGTATTCCCATGTGGTATTATCCATTAACTATGTAGGAAAGCCAGCGCTGTGTGTGCATGCGTAAAAGCATTAGTAGGAGACATACAGCAGCATACAGGCAACTGGAGCAGCCCAGACCCTTTCTCTCAAAAAGACTTTTCCAAATCGTCCTTACGTGACTGCACCTCATATCAGGGAGAATAATTCATGGGGCCCTAAATAAGTAATTATTCTGAGTTACACTTCAAGTTTGATATACAACATTATGAAATATTTGGACACCAGCTAGTGGCTGATGAATGTTCACATGAGCGATGTTGGCAAACTGAAGTGAGCAGAGCTGACTGGCACTAGGGATACCACTGAGACTGGCAGGGCGGTGTGGGGGCGAGGCTCACGTCCCACTGGGACACAAACCTGAGTGCTGTTTGTCTGTCACTGCCTACCTACAATACACTCTAGAGAAAAAAAGTTCAGAGGAAACAATGGCCTTTTAAAACCCCACTGAACAGAGCAAATCCACAGCTCTCTTACTGTTTCATTGTTTTGTTTCTATGTCTTCATTCTTTCTCTTAGCTTCCTAAGCCAGGCTCTTTTTCTCTACCTTTCCAACAACCAACCAAGCAAACACACACACACACACACACACACACAAACGCGCACACACACACACACACACACACACAGAACCCTCTCCTTCTTTTCCTCTGCTAAAAAAACAAATGTCATACTATTATCAATTCAGTACTTTTGGTACATTCATATATAATTCACCGATTAAGCAAATGTATATATTAAATATTGTATCCTACCAAAATGTCCTTATACTTACAGTCTTTTTAGGTTAGCTTTAGGGTTAGTTTTGATTTCTTTAACAGTAGTAAAACAAACCACAGAACTGTCTAACAAAGCTCTCCCAACAAACCACAGAACTGTCTAACAAAGCTCTCCCAACAAACCACAGAACTGTCTAACAAAGCTCTCCCAACACCTGCTTCCTTATCCTTGCTCTTACTGTAGTTTGATTGAAGGGTGGAATGTGTTTATACTATACATGCATTAATGCATATTTTTCATGGTTTGTAAATGATCAAAATGATTTACTGTAACCACTTAACTGCATGTCTCGGAGTGCGACTGTGAATAAACCTTAAAAATACTTGACTAACTGTGTTGCTCTATCAGGGAAACAGCTGCAGGAATGCTTGTGTGTCCAGCCAATATTTATGAGAGTTACTTGAACAAGAAATACAAGAAGTACCACTGTGGCAGCTGTGACATCAAAATGTCACAGTTGTGGTCCATAGACTGCAATTTGGAATTTGTGAGTATCAATTTCACTGTGGAAGCCAGACTCCATCACTCTCCCAAACCTGGGAAGTCAGAACTGCACCCTAGTGCATCCAGTTGCACAGAAGGGACTCGGGGATAGAGATGTTGTGTTTGAGCAGATTCTGACCTCCAGACGGCCACTGGCATTGCCTGCTGTGGGAGAAGAGAAACAGCCCTGGGAGAACAAGGACAACGTGACTAATGTGAATGAATCCAGCAGGCCTGTTCAAGCAGAGAGTTACTGACCCGTCTCCTAAAGACTCACAGGGTATGGATATTTTTCTGCTGCACCTGCAAATATTGAGCAATTTACTAACTCAAATTCAAGAAAAATATTTAATAAATATATTATATGGTATTTTAAATGTCTTATTCTCTAGATGATTTATGCTCCAAAATAATGCAGAACATGACAGTGAAGAGAGTTACAGAATGGCCTTAAAACTTGAGAGTAGTTCCAATATGGCTCTGTTCGTTTAATCAGCTGGAGTGTTGCCTGAATAATATTGATAAACCTGGAATGTTTAAGACATTAGTGGTAGAAAAGCTTAAGGCTTTTCTCCATATGTGTGTGATGTGAATCTCTACGATCCTCCCATATACTGTGTGAAGCTCATCGTTATTCTAAATGTTCTCCCATGGCTAAGAAAGTTGTCACTTCAGTGTCCTACAGTCCTGCCAGTTTGGCAGTGTCAGTTTGATGCCACAGTATTTGCAGAAAAAGAGGTGATGTGTCCTCAAAAAAAGCAAAAAAGAAAAAGAAAAAAACCTTTAGTCTTTTTCCATTCATAAGGCGACATTTCACCACAGCAAGTATGCTAATTGATTTGCTAAAAACTTTACAATCTACTGAAACCATTTCATGACACAGTGGATATTCTGTCCTCATGCTTGGTCGGTTTCTTGTTGGGCTCAGTCCCAAACTGAATTTCAATCTAAATGCAGTTCACTTCAGAAATCTCGTTAACTCATTTAAAAGCTTAAAGGATGCATTGTAAATATGATTTTTGGATTATGTTAAATTTGTTTCATGATTTTTCACACCATTTTTCCATTTCCTATACCACACTATCAAGCCCACTGTGAAGGTTATTATCACTGTTATTTTTCATTGATTGTTCTGTCATTGAGGTTCCATACCCTCTCTGTGTGTAGAGACAATTCCAATGGAAATATATCCTTACAAATATGCTGGGCAAGAAGGTCTGGCAAAAAAAATTAATTCCATGTTCTCAGTGAAGTGTTATTTACATAACATTATTTCAGACTTTTAATATGTTGCTAGCCTATATTTATAGGATAATACTGATATTATCATTTTATCTCTATGAATGATTTTAAAATCATTTTATTTTTGCATAGGGTTAGGGTTAGAAAAGTGTTAATTGTTGGAAAAGTGTTACTGAAGTAAGATCCACTTGGCATTCAGTGACAAACCCTTAATGAACATTTAGATCTCTGTGGAGCATCTATTTCATCTGATGATGAACACAGGAGTCTGGGACTGCAGCCCTTCCAAACACTCATGGTTCAGTTGGGTGTCACTGGTGTCTGTAAATCAGCCTGGCCAGCTGGTGCTCCAGCAATTCTCAGCCTGTGTCCATTTCTGTGTTCCAGTGACTCCAAGCCTGTGTCTAATTGTGGGGTGGGTGAAAACCTGCTTCATCAGGTAAAGCACTATCTGCTTGATGAACAGATAAAGATAGAACTTGATGAACCACTTATAGCCAGAGGGTTACAGATAGAACTGGAGCCAAAAAACGTCATTCATTCCACAGATAATTGGGATACAAAAGTTTATTAATTCTCTGATATATAAAGGGTAGAGTACCAATTAGATGTTCTCTACTGCTCAGGATAAGGATTTGTTCTTGACCTTTTTAGCTTCCTGCTTCATTTCTGAAAATAGTCGATCATCTCTGTAACCCTGTCCTGGTCTTCTGAGATGAGTATTGTAATGTAATGGATACTTTATGCCACAGAATGGGTCATTTCTTACTTATAATTGATCCACAACATCCAGCCACCATTTTATGAAGTGCAGATTTTTTTCTGTCCTTTCCTCTTTCTGTATGAGAGCATAAGAGAATGCTCTGAACTGTTCAGTCTCTGTTGAAGGACAATCTGGTTACATTAAAAAGCCTGTAAGATTTCACTTTTGATTATATAAGCATGTGAATTGATGATGTTGCATTAGTCATAATAAAATTATGGTAGATTAAATACAATTTCAATAGCTTGTAGTCATAATAAATGCTTTTTAATTCATTTTAATTTGTATGTTCTGCTAGAAAAATCAGTCTAAAATGTATTAACTTTCATACTTTTCACACGATTTTATTATATAGTTTTTTCTAAACTTCTGCAAGGTTCTCTATGCTTGTCAATTAGATGAGTCTAGTTAACAATAATAGATGAAATACATTTGTGATTTATAAGCATTTAAAATGATGGGTCTCTAATCATTTAATCTAGAAAATTATTGTTTGGATTATTTGGTATTGCAGTTATCATTGTTTGATGTTTGATCCTTATTCTATTTTATTTTGGCTTTCTTCAAGATAACATCTTGATTCCCGTAATTAGTAAACTGCTATACTAGCTAGGATATATTTTACGAGTAGATGAAAAAACTCTTTTGTAAGTTACTATGAGAGCATCAGCTAAATGCTGTGAATGTAAAGTAAAACTTTTTTGTTTACTTGTTAGTTTTAATTTGTTTATTGTTAGTAGGTTTTATTATTTGTTTGTTCCAGTTTCTTGTAAATTATTTACATAATTTACAGTTACATACAGTTACACTGACAATTTTTTAGTTATGTAAATAATATATAAATATATAAAATATATATATATATATATATGTGTTAGCTTGTTTTGTTTTTTTTACCCACAGCTATAACACACATACATATACACACACATAAACAGACATACACGCACCAAATAATAAAATTATTTTTAATGTCCACCCTCTTATTGAATACCTCATGTATTTGTATATTTCTAAAATATGTATCCTAAATAATACAGTACTTTCAGCCCTCCAGAGAAGGGTAAGGGATGGTGAGCAAACAAACAAACAAATAAATAAATAAATAATTTATTAAAATAAGAAATTGAAGGATAATTTCTGCATTATATACTACTTCAGAAAACACATTTGTTTCCACATTCAAGATTTTAGTGCTTTACTGGGAATTATTTGGTTTTACAGTCACATATGGCACAGGAGGAAATAACCTCGTTTTGATTGGTTTAGATGGTCTGCTGACATGCTGTTTGTTATGCACTTTTGTTACAGAAAGTGGAAGTGTTTTCCAATACATACGCAAACTAGTTTTGCTACAGCATTTGAAAGTGTTGCTCGTACTTGGACTTTGATCTATATACTCATATTCTATTATGTTCAATCAATGACAGAATTTTAAGACTTATGGTTTCACTTTTGCTGGGCCTTCACAAAAAAAGGTATTTTATTCATTACAATCATTTAATCTAAACACCATAAAATCCAAACAGTGCTGACGGACTTTATTATTTGAAAATGTAATAAACTGGTAAAGTTTAGCTATGGACATTATTGTAAAATCAAAATTAACAGCAAAATTGTTTACCTTGTGTAAACATGGTAACATCATGCTCAAATGCTCTGGACTCTGAACAACATGACCCTCCTAGAATACTGTCAAACACAGCTGAGAGTATGACCCTAATTTCCATGATGGTTTTTCTTGATATTATACACCTGCACTGCTGACTGATGTACTCAGTGTATATATATATATATATATATATATATATATATGTTAGCTTGTTTTGTTTTTTTACCCACAGAGTATTTATGAGGTCAGTTGTTAGATTTCATCTTCTCCTGTTGCACCACCTACTGTTGGTGTGAGCAATTACCACATTTTTGAAAGTGTGGTCATTTATAGTCTAGCATCGTTTTAGCATCGTAATAATAATCTGAAAAAATACAAATAAAAATTACATGGAATGGGTCGCCTTCTTCAAATTCCTGTACAGAACTTCAGATGCAAAAAGAACTCATTAACAATCCAAGCAATATTATAACTATTATGTACTGTTGTGTATATGCTGTTCGGACACATTCATCTTTAAAAATAAATATATATACCAAAGATCTTTGAGAGTTTATGGTGGCTTTTTAGTTTATAGTAAAATTCACAGCTGAAATCTAATCTTGTACTCAGACACTTGTAAAGCTGCTTTGAGACAACATCTGTTGTAAAAGGTGCTATATAAATAAAACTTGAATTGATTTGATTTTATTTGATTAATATTAACTAGTGACTTTAATAGAGTAATTTTCCAAGAATCATAACTATTATGTTAGATTTCTCAAGGTAGTTGCTGTAAATGAATAAATAAATTAGTATTAATTAAAGGGATGAGTGGTAATGTAAAATAAAAGGAATAAAACAGATTCTTTATCAAAACATTATTACACTTCGTGGTTTGTTGAGGATTAGTAAGTGGCTTCTGTTTCAAGCTATACAGGTGTAGACTAGGTACACAGCCACAATTAAAAGTAGTCAGGAAGCTCTCACTCCTGTTGCTATGTCTGTTCAGCAGCTTCTCAGATAGGAACTTGGTAAGCTCTTTGGTGATAATTTGTGGCAGGCTCTATTTTAAGTTTTCAGTATGTTTTGGGATTCCTTTGACAGTCAGTTGTAAAATGAGGGTTATGAAATATGGATAGTTCTGTCAGCGTGTGCACTACATCTGGGGTTCTTTCAAAGCTCTTTGAAGTGTTCCACATAGTCTGACCATCAAAGTACACGTCAACAGTTTGACATCCTGTTCAGTCAGACCTGTTTATCCATTTTTTATATTTATGTGGGCTTTCTTGGTCAATGTTATTCATTATAACTTAACAGCTTGATTGTTTAGCAATATTTAAATCAAATAAATGGGACCATTGTGGATATAGAGTGGGCAGTACAAGTATTAATATGATTAATATGAAAGTCAGAGCAGTTGTTCATATGTTCAAGCTGTTCCTGAATCTCAGTCCTGGTCTGGAGGTATCTGAAGCGCCTGCCAGAGGGCAAAGGGGCAAAGAGACAATGAACAGGATGATAGGAGTCCTTAAGAATGATAGGAGTCCTTAAGAATGCTGCAAGCTTGATGCAGGCAGCGTTTCTTCTGGATGTCCTCAGCTGATGGAAGAGGAGTCCCTGTGATTCTCTGAGCTGTTTTCACCACTCACGTTCAAAGTTCAAAGTTTTATTTGTCACATACATAGTTATACACGGTACAACCTGCAGTGAAACGCAATTTGACTCTCAAGACCACAGAATATAGAATATAAACTATGCAGATTTACAAAACAATTAAATACTATATATAATACAATATATATATACAAAGTAGCAGCATGGATGGGTATAGTGCAAAAAAACACAGTTTGTCGTGTGAGTGAGAATGTGGTGGTGTGGTGCAAAATGCAGTTGGTTGTGTGTGAGTGTCCAAGGATGCAGTTAGGTTGTTTGTGAGTGAGGTGGTGTGGTGTGGGAGCCCTCGTAGGGAGTTTGAGTGTGGTGATTATATTATCCAGAGCGACTCACAAAAGTGCTTAGGGATACTTGGAATATCTAGGGTAGCTCAGATAGGCCCGAATTCATGTGCTCTAAGCTGGAATACTACCAGAAAATAGTCTTATGATTCACAAACCTTTCCTATAACCATAATATACAGCTAACTTGCAGTTAACTCCTGTAGCCTGAATATACAACTTAGTTACATAACACCTGAGGAAAGAAGACAATAAAACAGTAGCTAAAAACTGAAGGATATGTCCTATGTCAAGTGCTTGCGAAAGAGGTGGGTCTTCAGTTGGCGTTTGAAGACTGCAAGTGACTCCGCTGTTCGGACACACAAGGGAAGTTCATTCCACCACCTTGGTGCCAGGACAGAGAAAAGTCTGGATGCATGTCTCCCATGTGTCCTGGACGATGGACGGTCAAGGCGAGCCATACTTGAAGCACAGAGGGCTCTAGGTACGCTTCTGGGTTTGACCATTGCCATCAAGTACGGAGGGGCTGGACCATTCTTGGCTTTGTCAAGTCAAGTAATTTTATTGTCAATTCTGCATATGTACAGGACATACAGAGGATTGAAATTACGTCACTCTCCTACCCAAGTTACAGCAAAAAAAAAAAAATACTAGCATCAGGGTTTTATATCTGATACAGGCAGCTACTGGGAGCCAGTGAAGGGTGCACAGCAAGGGCGTGACATAGTTGAACTTGGGATGGTTGAATACAAGCTGAGCTGCTGCATTCTGAATCAATTGCAGGTGCTTGATAGCATGGAGAGGAAGACCAGCCAGGAGGGAGTTGCAGTAGTCTATTCTTGAGATGACAAGGGACTGAACAAGGACCTGGGTGGCCTCCTTAGATAGTAATGGGCGAATCCTCTGAATGTTATGAAGGACGTATCTGCATGACCGTGTTGCCTTCGCAACACGAGCTGTGTAAGAATGCCGATTGTCCACAACTATTCCAAGGTTACGTGCTTCAGTAGATGGAGAGATCAGGGTGTTCTCAAATGAGGTTGAAAGATCACAGTGAGGATTAGCTCCTTCAGGAATGTACAGCATCTCCGTCTTGCTTGGGTTGAGTTTGAGGTGGTGAGCTGTCATCCAAGTCTTTCAGACAAACAGAGATCCGGGCTGAAGCCTGTGGGTCAGAGGGTAGGAAGTCACTATACTCATTCAGGGCTCGGATAGCTTGCGGGAGGAAGCTCCTCCTCATTCTCTCTGTTTTTGCCTTCAGGGTGCGAAAGCGTTTCCCAGAGCGTAGCAGAGAGGAGAGTCCATTGTTGAGGTGACTGGGGTCCTTCACAATCTTCCTGGCTCTGATCCGGCACCGCTTGCTGTAGATAGTCTGCAGGTCAGGAAGCTCAGTCTGGGTGATACATTCAGCTGATCGTACCACTCTCCGTAGGGCCTGTCTGTCCTGCTTGGTGCTGTTCCCGAAACAGGCTGTGATGCTCCCCGTGAGGATGCTTCCAATAATGCAGGAGTAGAAGTTCTGCAGCACCTTGGAGGGCTGCAGACGTCTGAGGTGGTAGAGACGCTGACGGGCCTTCTTTGTGACTGCATTGATGTGGCAGGTCCATGATAGGTCCTGTGAGATGTGAACACCAAGGTACTTGAAACTCTCTACTTTTTCCACTGCCGTACCGTTGATGAGGACAGGGTGGTAGCTCCTCTCCTGTTTTCTGCTGCAGTCCACAGTCAACTTGTCTTGCTGACGTTGAGGTAGAGATTGTTGTCCTGACACCAGTACTCCAGGTGTCTAATCTCCTCCAGGTAGGCTCTACCACGACGGTGTCATCAGCAAACTTGATGATGGTGGTGGAGCTGGAAGTAGGCACGCAGTCAGAGGTGTACAGTGAGTACAGCAGAGGGCTCAAGAGGGCCCTGGGGGTCTCCGGTGCTGAGGGTGAGGGGTCTCACACATGTTTGCCTACACGCGCAGCTTGTGGTCTATCCATCAAGAAGTTGGAGATCCACTGACAGGGATCCAGATCCAGTTTTGTGGTGAGTTTGGAGGGAATAATAGTGTTAAATGCTGAGCTGTAGTCGACAAAGAGCATTTTTAAATAATTACCCCTCCCAGTGTCCAGGTGTGAAAGTGTTGTGTGGAGCAGATGAGTGATCGTGTCATCTGTAGAGCGGTTGGGTCCGTAGATTCAGGCAGTGCAGAAGTGATGAAGTCTCTGACCAGTGTTTCAAAGCACTTCATTACCACCGATGTTAGGGCTACTGGGCGATAGTCATTGCGACATGCGGTCTGGGGTTTCTTGGGGACAGGAACAATGACGGACTGCTTGAAGCATGTTGGTACGATGCCCAGCATCAGAGAGAGATTAAAGATGTCTGTGAATACCGGACCTAGCTGGTCTGCACAGGCTTTTAGGAGTCGTCCGCAGATTCCGTCGGGTCCTTCTGCCTTCCTGGTATTCACCCACTTGAACACTCGTCGTACATCCCTCTCTGTGATGGTGAAGGGACTCGGATCTCTGACACACTCCCCTCTGTCAGCAGCACCATTAGCACCATTAGTGTGATTAACACTGTTAGTGCCTTTAGCACTGCTAACCGCAGCCTCAAAGCGAGCATAGAAGGTGTTTAGCTCATCTGCCAGAGATGAGTCTGCACTCTCCAGTCTGCAGGGTGAACTCTTGTAGTCCATTACTGTCCTTAGTCCTTGGAGCCTCCATGTTGGAACTGTGAGTGTAGTTTCGTTCCGTAGTGCCGCTTTGCCTCTTTCACCGTGTTGTGTTGTGCTATTGCATGAAAAGGACAGAAGGGGGAGCTCTGGTTGGAGTTAACGGATAAGGGGTGGAAGGAAAGGGAGAAGAAATAAAGAAAGAGTATTGAGCTGATACCTGCCTGAAGCCTTGTGTTTTTATCACTTCACAAAATTGGCAACGAGGATGTCGATTTCTGTGCCTTTACCTGCACCATTCATGCCATGCCCTACATAACTACATGCTGGTGATAGCTGCGTCGGGAGATGGTTTGCCTGATACCAGTGCGCAGTGCTACTTCATGCTCTGGGAACGGAGGGACAAAGACTCTTTTACACCCTGCCGAATAGCGGAGACACGTTTGCTGCCGCTATTGCTGCCCTGAAAGAACATTTTGTGCCGAAGGTGAACGTTATTGCTGAGCGTCACAAGTTTCGTCAAAGAATGCAGAGACCGGATGAAATGGTAAACCAGTTCTTAGCTTCATTATGGGAGTTGGTTGCTGCATGTGATTTTGGCAGGTGACATGGAGGACCAAATGCTACGTGATCAGTTGATCGAGCGTCTTGCTAATACTCGCATAAGAGACAGATTATTACTCGAACCGGACCTAACTCTAACTAAAGCTACTACTCTGGCACTGCAAATTGAAAGTGGACTAAGAGATGCTAACGTTCTGTCTGATGCTACCGCTACTGGCGTTTCTGCTTCAGTAAGGGTAATACAACGCCAACCTAAAACAAGTCGCACAAATTGTCACGGGGACACAAAGAAGAAACTACAGAATCCTGCGCCTGCCGCTGCTCACATGGGTAATCACCGTTCCTGCTTCCGCTGTGGATCCTTCAACCACCTCGCCAACAAACCTTCCTGCCCTGCTATCGGAGTGAAATGTAACAAGTGTGGTAAAATAGGACACTTTTCGCGTGTATGTCGTTCAACCCAAAAAAGAGGTACGTGAAGTAATAAACGAACCAACAGTTCTCTACATGAACAATGCAGTACAAAACAAGATCCTCTGCACGGTTCAAGTGACTGTTAATGGACTATGCAAACCTGTTGAGCTGATTGTAGACACAGGCTCATCAGTGTCCATTATTCCAGTGAACATTTATCACAACTGCTTCACAGGAAGTGTGCTAACTGAACCTACATTTGCTCTTGTTACATATGCAAAAGAGAAAATACATGTAAAGGGGTGCTTAAAAGCTACTATTTCTCATGATAATCATTCTACTAC
>JAOXYF010000007.1:29211218-29225681 GCA_028565775.1 Sternarchorhynchus goeldii
AGGCCAAAGACTCTCAAGTCACAAAGGGTCACGCTAATGCAAACTCACACTATATTCTAATACACATTTTACACTTTTTCTGTAGCACTGTGGTAATGCACAAATGTTTTCAAAGACTTGATGTGTTTTTAATATTATTAAAGAATCAAGTTGGACAAATATTCAGGTAGTGTAAACAGATACTATAAAAACTACTCAAGTTTTAAAACATTTGAAACTCCAGTGTTTTTCATCCAAGATAATTCTCTAAGACCAAACATTCTAGCATTCTAAGTGTTTTTGAGTCTCTGCTAGCATGCACAAAGGCAAATGTCAAACTATAACAGAGAGACACAGCAACACTATGTCAGGCTGCTTGTCACAGAACTTCCTCTTCAAAGGGTGCAATGGAGATATAGCACCCCCTTGAGGAGTGGATGGAGAGTGCAACTTCAAGACCACCCCATCCTTAATGGTCCTCTCATCTAGTGCTGGCTGAAGTTTCAGCAGGGGAATATCACTTTAATCAATCACAACATTTATTAGAGTGATATACACAAAACAGCATACTTTTCTTCTAAAAGAAAGCATCTGTATAAAATCATTTCCCTTCTTTCCTTACTTCATGCTCCTGTTAATGCAATGTCATATCTTGATTCATTAAAAATGTTGCATAAAAAAAACACTTATAAACTCACAAGCATTTAGTTAAAGACCGACAGCCCATGTTACCTGATCCACCTGCATGTACTCTCCATGCTGTTCACACCCAATGTCAAACACATATTTCCCTGGACCTAAAGGCTGGGGGGAAGCTTGGATAAATACGAGGAAACAACCTTTGGAGTAAAGTAAATAAAGTGAAGAGGAAAAAGAGGCAGGACTTACATTATTGTTGTGAAAACTGCCCTGGTATCTGTGGTTTAGATGGATAAATTCTCCAGTAGATTCCATTTTACCCATAATCCATGTGCCAATGTATTTAGAGCCTGTATCATGGTATGTGTACACACCATGCCCATGCCTGTTAAACAGATATAATAAAAAGGGGAAAAGGCAGAAAGGAAAAATTTGAATTAATTAGCCATTTAGCTTAAAAGTTAGAAAACATAATGTTATGTCCAATCCAGTACATATAGTTTAATGGGATTCAAATGTAGGTAATGACAGTTGCCAGGTGCTGCCAACTGCACCTCTGATGGCGAAGCCACTTCCCATCATACATGTCTTTATTAGGATACGTATAAACTCCATGACCCTGCCGCTGGTCATCCACCCAGGAGCCTTCAGGGAGTAGGGAGGAAGAACGAACCACTGGTGTATTCAAACATTTGTGCATTGTGCATAAAGATCTCCATATTCTGGAAGAAAGTACTTCCATTTCTCACCTTCATAAATAGAACCATCTGGATAGTAGAAAATTCCTTGTCCATGCTTCAGGTTCATGTAATATTCTCCTATGTATCGAGCACCATTCTTAAATCTGTATGTTCCCTGGCAAGCAACATATGTATTTGAATGGACAGTTTCATCCATTCAGAGAATGTATACCAAATTGCTTAAAAGTCACACAAAAGCAGAGATCATTTAAATAGAAAAAAATCTTATTAAAATTATTAATGAAACAATTTTAAAAGGTCTATTAAGGACAGAAAATAAATCAATATAGCTAGTAAAAATTCTATAAAAAGAAACAGCGGGAAATACAGGTTTGGCTATAGGTTTTACTTTAGAGAAGGCAAAATATGGTTTTATCTAGCTGTTTACCGAATAGACTAGCTAACTACCTGACCAGATCTTTTCCCATGTTCATACTCTCCTTGATAGGTGTCACCGTTAGGGAGGACTGCTCTTCCGAACCCGTGCCTCTCTCCCGCTTCATTTCGATCACCCTCATACTCCTGAAATACAGAATTTGTGATGCTGCTGACAATAAAAGACACCTAGCTAACGAAGTCAACAAACTTACTCCAAGATACCCTTGCTCATCTTCAAAATCTTCCGATCCAACATCTGACATAATTTATTCTCAGTTAATGGGAGCTAATGTTAGACCACAAAAGGTAACTACAAAATAGGTTAGCCTGAGTTTGGTATTACCATGACAACGCTCAAACGCGAATTACAACAGACATGCGCAATGTCGACAGCAGCAGCCAAAGTCGGTTGAAACAGAATACACTGAATCTTTTTTATCGTCGTTTCTATGTACTACATAGTATGTAGTAATCAAGATTACGTGGAGTTTTTTCTTAAACATAGAGTATATAGATTGCATGCTGCCTGTCACGGAGCACTCGTGAGACTTCGGTGTACACTTTCAGCTTGTTATCGGACTGACCGATAATCGGACGCAAAAACCTCGTGACAAGCTTGTGATATCCAACACGTGACCGTAGATGTTTACCGAAACAAGGAAGTGTGTATACTGCTTTACAGAAGGTGCAGGAACTTTAGTTCGCCAATATGAAACGTCGGTTTGCTGTTTGCTCTGTTCTTCAGCTTTGGTTACTGACTTTGATCAAGTTTCAGAAAGCTTATGGAACGCAAGTTTGGCCCGTCCCTTACAGGTACGATAATACCACATGAGATATGTAAACGTGCATAGCTTGTTATCTCTATTGATTTCACTTATTTTTAAACATAGTCGAATTCGAGGGTCTGTTGTGCTAGCTAACATATTACTCGAATTGTGAGTAGCACCATTCACCGCTTTTGCTGAACAAAAATTCTTTTTTAAATTCAAATTACAGCCCTGTCTCACAGTCATGTGTGTTTATTTGTTGGCAAAATAATAGGCGATTTGACCGTCGTCCACATACTGATCCGTACTGCCAGGCATTGTACCCATTCTGCCCTACCGGCGACCCTGATGGTCGCATACCTTCCATGAGGAACACAGATGTCATTTCGATATTTCGACTTCAAACTCCCGTGTGGGAGTTCAAATACGGTGATCTTCTAGGCAAATTTGTAAGTCCAAAATTAACAGCCATTTTTAATAGAACTGGTTAGTTAAACACATTAGTACATTAGTACTAGGGTGTCTGTTCCTTTTTCAGCATGTAATGCATGATGCCATCGGATTTGCCAGTTCAGAAACACGAAGGAATTATACTATGGAATGGTATGAGCTTTTTCAGCTTGGAAACTGCACTTTTCCCCATGAGCGAAAGGACACGACGGCTCCTTTTTGGTGTAATCAGGGTGCTGCATGCTTCTTTGAGGGAATAGATGACATGCACTGGCAACAGAATGGAACTCTAGAAAAAGTGGGAGAAATTTCAGGTATGGCTACACATTTATACAAAACACATTACTTCTGATTAAGGAGTGTATTTATATTCTGAATTGTGTCACTGTTTTCTTTCTTAGGTGAACAGTTTAATAATCTGGCACAGTGGGTTCAAGAAGACAATGAAACTGGTATTTATTATGAGACATGGACAGTGCGGTCAGATCCAGGGACCAACTCCACAACCTGGTTTGAATCATATGATTGTTCACAGTTTGTACACCGCACTTACAGAAAAATGGCAGAGCTTGGTGTCAAGCTATCAAGCAAATCTCAGACTAACTACACTAAAATATACCTGTACAGCGGAGAGCCCATGTACCTTGGTGATGAAGACACCATCTTTGGTCAGTCATCCATGAAAACTCTGGCTGTGAAAATCAGAAAGTTTTACCATTATTTTCAGCCTCATCAGCCAATGCTTCAGTTAATCCTCAGCTTGATTAAAGCCTACAAAAAGGTAGTACTGGAGAAGACTTTCTATTTGTACTACAACTTTGAGTATTGGCACTTGCCAATGAAACCACCCTATATCCAAATTATGTATGAGGAGATTCCTTTACCGTAAAGATTGTCATCAGATTTTAACTGACATTCAGAGATGACAATCCTACCTTTACTGTGCTTTGCTAGAAGACGACAGTTAAGTCAGTGCTTACTAACATACAAGCCTCCCCCAGTCTCATTTAATAATTTTTTTTAAATAAGATTGAAAGTTTGTGTATCTATGTATATAAGCAGATGCCCCTATTATAATGAAATCACAACAGTAGCACCGTATCATATTTTACATAATTTTCTTATGTAAATTATGAATAGTTATAATGTTAAAAAAAAAGATGTTGCTCAAGTATTTTCCCCAAATCAACATCTTTAAAATATTATAGTTAATTGTACGACACTTGATTAGAAACATACCTTTTGGAGTAGATAAACCATAAAGCCATTTCTCTGTTGTAAATAAAGACTTTAAAGGCTCTCTCTTTTTCTTGCATTTTGATAATAAGCGCTGTCCATTTGAACAAACTTGTTTTTAGCCAATTGAAATAACAGGTCAAGTAAGCAATTAGGTAAGTAAATAATTTAATAAAATAACCATATGATGCATTATGTTATGAGGTTCATATGGAAGCACATCTCATCAGATTTTTAAATTTAACATTTTTTAAAGCCTTTGAATGAAGCACTGAATTTATTAATTATGCATCAACTGATTTGCCTCTGAATTTTTATGAAACTCATTTTCAATTGTAATTTTCAATGTTAAATTAAAAAAATGCACGTTTTAAATTTCAAATAATCTATATTCAAACTGCTGAAATTTGATACGCTGTCTAAAATTGAAGTTTGAAAAAAAATCACATCAAACATCTGGGATAGGAAAGATAAACACTTTTCGGAAACTACACAAAATCATTACAACCGATGCTACGGTTGACGGGTGAAATCAGTATACGAGAGTTCTAAAAGCTTTGAAGGTATTGTTAGAAGTTTTAATGTACATTTAAGATAATTAGTTGCTTTCTGAGTTTTCAGAATGTATCTTGGCTTGCTTTAATGTTCACATTTAAAATTATCTTTAAAAATGGTCAGTTAATGTTTTAAAGACACTTTTAAATAATAAATGTATAGACATGTATTTTTCCCACTTTATTTTTTTGATTGAGACATTGAAATTGCACAAAAACAAACCAATGCAAAAAAAAAAAAAACACCAAAACACCAGTGCTGGAAATTCAAAGGCTTTAAAATGTTCAAAATCTGATGAGACAGATTTGCTTCCATTGGTTCAGCAGTAAACATACTAGGAAATGTATGTACAAAATGTTTACATTTTTTTGATGGAATTCCGTTTTAAGACCAACTTTATTCAGCGTCAAATAAAGTCTATAAGATGCACAGGTTTCTGTCCATTAAAGCTGCATCAGGTAACCTATACAAAAATAACTGTTGATAGTACATAAGACAAATAATCCCTGAAAAATTGGCAGGCTCCTTTGGCTCCATCTACTCCTCCTAACATCATTTGCAAGAATGCACCTGAATCAAAATAACCACTCACCAAGGAATATGTTGAGTGTCAGTCACTGCTCATGCTCACTCAGTCAAGCACAACTTAACACGCAAGCATTGGGGATAGTCTACATAAAACTATGCAGGCCTTTTAGGTGCTCTATTATTTGATCTGATTTAAATACAACAGCTTTACTACATTGTAGTTTTTCCATTATGAGCTGGATACAAGCTTATATGTTTATACATTGCAGCATATACACATGGCATTGAAAATACAGCAGTCTTTCAAGAAACTAAATCTTAGTACTGTAAGATCTTAATGCAGTTTTTTGTTATTAAATCAGTTCCACTATCCATATTCAGTACTATACATGCAAAATGAGTTTCCATGTTTTCTTAATACTTACTGAACAGTGCAAATATGTCTGCACCAGACTAAGATGTCCGTTTAAGAACTGGTTTACCTCTCTGGGTTAACTGGCTTAGCATGATGCACTAGTTATGACTCCACTATTGCAGGGGGTGGGTGGCCATCTTATCTGCAAAGGAATAGTGTGGCTGCAGGTTCTCATGCCAACCAAGCAGGAACACACAACTCCACTTGTTTAAAACAGCTGGTGTCAGTCTTCAAAATGATTAGTTGTAGTAGGTGTAATCTGGCTTGGGTGGATCAAAACCCTTCAACCACACGTCGTCTTTTCCAAGAAGACTGTCCAACCCTGTCCTTATGCAATGCGTCAACAGGTCCACGAACATTTTACCAGGTAGGCATCATATCAGGGAACCAAACACGGCCAAGGTGTTTGGACACCTCCCAGTGGATCTCGTCTAGGCTGTACTTGTGGTCAGGAATGAGTACCTCCTCCATGATGGAGAGCTGTGACAGGCGTCGTCCACACATCTTCACAAACTCTACAAAAGCACTGCAGGAGACTTCGCACTCGCCTAGACCGATGGCTGACAGTTGCTTGCAACGCTCCGCGATGCGGATCAACTCCTCATCGAGTGGCCGCAGGCCGTTAGCACACACCACCAGTTCAACGAGCCGAGGGCAGTTCATACCCACGCGCCCAAGCACGTCCTTACTGACAGAGCGGCCGAAGTAGAGGTGCGTGACGGGGATTTCATCACGGAAGAACGGCCCAAACTCATCCTCATAGAGGAAGAAGTACATTACCAGGTTAAACTTGGGTGAGTGATGCACCATTGCCTCCCAGCTGCTCTTCTTGATACTGTGGAACTGCTGAGCAGGGTTCTCACTCACCACATCAATGCGAAGATGCTCCAGGTGCACATGCTTCTCTGAGGACAGGGCAAGGAGGAGCTCATCGCTCAACAAGTGGTAATTCAGTGCCAGCTCCCTCAAACCATGACACTGGTCAGCCACACACAAGATGCCTAGACAGCAGAGTCAAATGCTTACTATTAAGATCTAAATGTTAAAAGGTGAGTACAGCATATTCAACTATGATACTACACCAATTATTACTTGTATTCAATTTCATCTCATTCCAGTGACATCCTCGCATCCAGTTTTCAAATAATTCAAATTTGTCAGATCAACAAATATTCAAAGAATAACAGCACAGCATACCAGCAGGAGAGACATGTGGGCAGCTGCTCATCTTTAACAATTTGAGCGTGTCACTGTTGTTGGCCACCAGGACCTTTAGTGATGGGTCATCAACTGGTGTGTCATCAATCTTGAGAGATGACAGAGATTTTGAGTTGACGAAGACCACCGTCAGCGCAGAGATGAAGTGTGACTGGCGGTATCAAGAACAAAATAATGACACGTGGTCCCAAACAAACCATCCAGTTACTATAAAGATTTCCACAAGGCTCCTAATGATACAATTTTTTTGTACCTTGGGTAACTCCATGAAGCTGGGCCGTGCTGTAGAGATGAGCCCGAGCGTCTTTAGTGAGCAGTTTACAAGCTGAGACAGGATGTCACATGCTGCCTCTGCAGATTCTGTACTGCTATCCACCTGGAGAAGAGCATTCCACAGCTGCAATACAACTGTGTGTAATACAAGGCTATGACAAGAATACAGCAAAGAGTCTGGCCAAACAAACACAATCTGGTGGGAGAGTATAACAGCATAATGAAAATAGTTGATGCGTTCAAATGTTCACAGAATAAGATTAATCTCACATATTTACATATGTGCAGCATACATATATCTAATCACACATCAAGGGTTGGAAACAGATAAATACATTTTATTCATCTACCCATCTAGCTATGTTGTATAAGACATTACACTTTGGAAAAATCTTTCCAGCTATTTAGTTCACATGGAACAACAACAATAAAACGTTTGGCTGATTCAGAATGGTAACCATTGTGAGTTGAGAACTATTTTGCAACCTACAATATATGGCTAAAAGTATGTACATACCGGTAGGTACACTCGCTGCTATCAAAAACCATAGCAATCATAACCACAAACACATCTCCAGAGACAAATGTTGGCATTAGAATGGAAGAGCTCAATGACTACATGCTATGGCTACACGCCACCTTTCCAACAAGTCAGATTGTGAACTTTCTGACCAGCTTCAATTAATGGGCAATTATTGTGAAACATCTAGGACCAATAACTGTACAAGTACAAAGAAGCAAACTACAGAAACTCACAGTGAGGCTGCCAAGTGCCAAAGTATGCAGCATGTTAAAATTTGCTATCCTCAATTCTTTCAATCACTAGTTTCAATCTGCCTCTGCAAGCAACATCAGCACAAGAACTGATGGGTGTTTCGTAAAATGCATTTCCATAGCATATGAGCTTTGGATTGCAATGTACAATTCCACATGTCAGCTAGGGTGGTATAAAGCATGCTACCTTTAGACTCTCAAGCAGTGGAAACTGCTTGGAAACTGATCTTAAATGCTTAATCATGCTTCGATAACTACCAGTCTGACAGACAAATGAGAATTCACCGATGCCAGAACACTACCTACTAGAATAGAGTCCGTTATAACCAGTAACTACATACACCATGAATGGGATGTCCAACAAGTTCATAAAGATATCAGCTATAGTGTACATGCAGTTTTTACTCCAGGATGTTTTTAGGTTAAATGTAACTATATATTTGTACATAGTTGATTTAAGTAATATAAATTATTTAATAAGAAATATCACAGAAACTACTTAAAAACTTTGGTTAATGTTAGTCAGCTATGTTAACTAGCCTCTAGAGAAATGTAGCTTACCAACAAACCTAATGGGAGGGGAAACAGAATGTAAAGCTTGCTTACATGACTATTGTATGGCATCATTAGCAGCCTAAAAGTTCCATTAAACTTGTTTTCAGATAATATGCAAAGAGCTAAATGTTCTGTATGTGAAGAAATTTTAATGTAGAGTCCATCCATTTGCCGATTCAGCAAATTTTGAGCAGCATCAACTATTTTCGTTACACTGGGGCTGAACATGTTTACCAGTGCATTGACAGGATGGCATAACAATTTTCCTACATAGCCCCTCACCTTAAAGCTGACATACTGTAAATGACTGGAGTGCCTTTTGATAATTTGCTTGATAAGATCAGGATGGGTCGCCTTTAGGTAAGAGCTTGCAGGTTGGTTGAGTTCAAACTCAAAACATCTCCAGAGCTCAGGCATATGAAAGGCCTGGTTCCAGCCACGGCACACCTGAGAGGCAAACGCTCTATCTAAGAGAGGCAGATACTGAAATATGCGCAGCAGTACTTCATGGGGTAACCATGCCCAGTTGACCGCCAGATCGCCACAGTCCTCGCTGGAATGTCCAACTCTCTTGCAAAATTCCACTCGTTCCTCACAGGACGAGCTACAGCTGCTCCCCTTGTCTCCGCTCAATCTTCTTTTCATTCTTATGTGAAATAAAAACAAACAAGGACATCTTGCAGACAGATTTTGCCCCCACTATGAACCAAACTATCTTGATAAATCGAAATTAGTAGCTACAAGACTCTCATGGATTTTTCTGTATTTCTTATAACGACAGGCCTTCTTGTTTTTGCCAATATCCCTAATTTGGCTCTACTTTTTCCTTGAAATTGCACTAGAATTACAATACCTGGCGAACCTTCTACCAATATGTGCCACTCCGCTATATAGGTAGATAGCTAACAGTCAAGTTTGCATAATTATTTAATGTAGGTCGCTATCCAGATTAATTGAGATTGTTGGCACATCGCTTTAATTTAATCACACAAGTGATTAGCAAGGTAACACAGGTTAACCAACCTAGGTTTCAGAAAGTAGCTACACGACCACTGGCTAAACCAGCTATCTTAGCTCTAGCTGCAGAACAGTCTTATTTAGCTAGACAGGTCAGATCAACAAGCTAACTTAGATAGCTAGCTAAATCAGTACAATGTATTGACGAAAGTAGCTACCTGGAGCGTTCACTTTTAGCTGTTGTTGCTTGTTTCAGTGTCTACAAACTAAATATATGCTGTTTACGTGACCTGTTTGTTTGTGTTTACAAACGAAATATATGCCGGTTATGTTACCTGTTTGTATGTGTCCACAAACTAAATATATGCTGTTTGTTACCTGTTTGTTTGTCCACAAACTAAATATATGCTGTTTACGTTACCTGTTTGTTTGTCCACAAACTAAATATATGCTGTGTTTACTTTACCTGTTTGCAAGCAGTCGAATTAGCCAGCTAAGGTCATCTTACAGAAGCAGTAAAAATCAGCTGTCAACCTGGACCTGCACTCCACACCATTCAAACATATAACACGCAAGCTAACACATAACAAACTAGCTATATTTTCGTTGTTATAAATGAGTGCCTGTCACTGCGCCTGAATTAGTCAAGTGTCCCAATTCCTCCGCTGTTAGGTGACATTTTCAACGGTCCCCGATTTCAGAAAATGGCGTCGTTGTTGTTTTGTTACAGGACGCAAAGGCTCATGGGAGATATTCAGTACGTTTTCGCTCCATTCCAAACGTAATGCCAAAGACTGATGAAAGGGTTCAGTTGGGTAAAAAACAAGAGACACTTTTGTAATGTACCTTGCAGAACAGAGAATCTGGTTTATTACCATCCAACTCTATCCACCACAGATAATACAGAGCAGATTTACAAGTAGCATTTTTTTTTTACAGCAGCTGTTTATCACACTTCCATACATTCTCACATTTCTGAAAAGTTTCACAATTAGTTATTTTTTCTTTTGGTGTGAAGACTGGCCGCCGGCCAAAAATTTATGCTCCGTTTTTAAAATACAATGGTAGAACTCACCTTTTATGTTTTTAAAAAGACAGAAAACAGTTTTGTACCACATTATATTATTCAGGATTTGAAAGGGTTCACATTAACCCTCGGACATGGCAGACACAAGCCCATCAAAGTTTTCTGAGCACAGAGTTGATGTTATATTTGCCAGGGGAAAACAACAGCGTGTATCACTGTATAAAAATGTACAGTGGCTTTATTGACATACATTCCATATGTTTACAGCTGTAAGATAGGAGGCACACCCAGTATTGCACATCATTAAAAGTTCTGGCTCAAAACAAAATCAAGAATATCAAACAAAACTGAAGTGTAGGGTAGCAACATCTGAATACACCTATTTGGATACTATCATTATATACAAGATTAGATAAATCATACACTATTTTCCTCCTAACATAATCTTGACAGGCCACTTATATAATCTTACCAGAACCTTTTCTGCCAAACCATGATGCATTCAACAGTGGAGAATACTGTACAGGATTACGAAAAGTCAGTTTACATATTGTTACACTTCAGTGATCGGGTGGAGCGCAACGTTTATGGGAGCCGAGGGTTACAACGGCTGCATGCAAACAGGTCACTTTTTTCACCATAATATTTCCATGTCCTGTCTTTGCATTCTTTCAGCATCCTCTGAGAAAGACCAAATTCTAAATCAGAGTGGCTTATCACTGCCTCCTCAAAGCCAGACACCTGGGGTAACTGCTTTCAGACTGGGTTTAAGCAGGAGTCTGCAGTTACAGCAGAGCTCAAAGAAAGACTCGGACATCCCTGTGATTTAGAAGGTGTGGGCATTTCTGCACACACCACAGCCCAGGGCAAACTCCTCCCCCGTAGGAGGATGCACCACATGCAGGGGACACTCACTTCCCTCCAGCTGTTTACCCTTAGGACCTGTCAGGGGGAACAAAGCACCACAGTATTAGCACATCATGGCTATGGGGCTTAGATTCTGAGCTGATTTTCCCTATATTTGAAGTGAAATTATGATTCATAATTTTTTTTTTTAAAAGAGAGACTGAATTTTACCAGCAGGGCAGTGAGGCAGCTCTTCTTTAGGGACACTGGTCATTCTCTGGAAGTCGTCATGGCAAGCATTGCAGAAGTGTGTCGTTCCAAAGCAAAAGAACACGGCGACAGAACAGCAGTAGCGACATTTGTATTCAAGGAAGTCTGTCCCATGTTTGGAGCACATCTGGAAAAAGCAAAAGCATCTCTCTCAACAATCAGATCACAGTGGCGATTTCTTTTCTCCATCCCTAAAACAACAACAACAACAACGGAAAACAAGAGGAACAAAAATAGCTTGTTACTGGAAAAAAGCCATTTAAATACATTTGAAGAACATACCATTCCTGCCTCACTAACCTGTGCCCTGGACACATCTGAACACGCCCCACAGATGAGCTCACTGGGGTCGTAGTCATCGCCTTGCCCCCCCTCTGCATCACAGCGTGCCTCTCCCCCAAAATAGGCCTGCAAGAGGCAACTAGGTCAAAAATCTGAGAGGCAAAAGTCAGAACATCTAAAACTAAAACTTAAAATTATATCAAATTACGATGTTTGGCTTCCTGTGGAGCTGACCTTTTTGCACTTGTAGCAAACATAGTAAGCATATCTATTCATGGCAAATCCAGCAGGATCATTGTAAAAGCGAGCTCCAGGTGTTGTGATGGCCTCACTCTTGTGCAAACCCTCGTATTCCAATCTCATTAACGCTTTTCGTCTCACATCCTCATAGAGCTCTTTAATGGGATCCAGCAGGTCTTTGATCACCAAATGGTTAATTTTGTTCTAAAATGGAACAAATCATCAAACAAACAACAACAAAGTATGAGTATGAGTATAGGTTCATGAGCAGATCGTTTGCTTGTCATCCTGTGCTTGGTGTGGCTGTTTCGTCTCTGCACCACTTTAATGAGTGCACTTTAATTACCTTACAGATCGGACAGGACATAAAGCCAAAGGTAATCCGGGGCCCAAGCCAGCGATTCTCCAGAACTCTGCGTGTGCACTGGAGATGGAACACATGACTGCAGTCCAGCTGAGAACAGAGAGATGCAGGTTACAACTACAGTATACATATGAGCTTGTCCTGTGGTCACAACTACATGCTTGTCCTTTGGTAACAACTACAGTACACTTATGAGTTTGCCCTCTGGTTGCAGACATCTTTCTTTTATACCATCAAAATGTAGCTGGTACCTGAATGGCAGGAGCAGCAGACAAAGCTTCAGTGAAACAGATCATGCACATGTCATCAGCGTCCTGTTTAAGGCAGCCAGTGCTCTTGTCACAGCCGTGTAAGCAGGGTAGACACAAGTCCTCATTTCTCACCCCACCACAAGGGTGACCACACGCATGAGTCTTGCTGCAGGCCAGTTTTGCATATTCCTATGTGCACACACACACACACACACACACACACCGTGTCATTTTGGTCATCTTATAAATTAGAGGAGCTTCCGTTCTTGCTTTTTTTTTCTGAAAGAACCATCAAACTCAAGAGCACATTTTTTTTTTGAGAGACGTAAATCTGTACCTGGCAGTCTGGATCTGAGCACACACTGCCTACCGATGACAGCTCTGTGCCATTCCTGGTGCCACAGAAGCGGCAGGCATCTGAACTGCTTGAAGTAGGTTTACCTGAAAGACACGACATACGAAGGGCATCCAAAATAGTGTCTATTAATAACCCAGTTTCTAGGAATACAGCACAGAATCATTTCCAAGGCCATAAGGCCCCATTACCTGTGTGCTCTCTGAACTCTACCATAGCCTTCATGGTTTTGGAGTCGGCCAGCGCCATGAGCCAAAAGAGTTTGGTCCTTCCACAGCCTTCATGCAGATCAACCTTGATCGCTTCCTCTTCCTCTTTAAACACCTGCAAACACACAAAAGACATAAGGCCACCTGCTCTAGTTTTAATCTGGATGCTTTCCCAGCCTGACTTGTATCCTAGTCATACTAAACCTCTCTAGTCCGTGTGCACTGGGGTGTATCGGTCTCTGAACAGCATAAATAGGCATAAAAAAAAGTCTGTGGTCAGTGTGAAGAGGAGCGTATCTGTTCTCTGTTCAGTACAAAAAAAAAAGAGTAAACCTGTCTCTGTCCAGTGTAAAGAGGAGTGAACTCATCTCTGGTCGGTGCGAATGGCTGTGAGTATCTCTGGGAAGTGTGCGCAGTGGCGTACCTGTCTCTGGTGGGAACGTGTACGGCGGTGTAGGTGGAGAAATCGGTCACAGTCGGTGCACAGATTCCCGCAAACATTACACAGGATGATGGCTGCTGTCTCCCCGTCGTCATGATTATCACACATAGGCTGTAAACGAACATGAAAGAGGGTAATGAGCCAGTTCCCCCCTCACATCAGCTGTGAAGGAACTGTGCATCTATAGCACCACTGCGGTGTGTTAATATGTGCTGTGTTATACCATCTGTTTCTGCTGCCCGTCTTTGCCCATCCAGCGGCCCGAGGACAGCCGGTCCACATGGTCCTGATCCAGCACACACAGAGAGGCCAGCGCCAGCCAGAGCTGTGCAGAAATCATTCAGCAGATTTAACACATTTTAAAGACCCAGAGATAAGCTACAATACTGTACTTCAAATGTCTTTTAAACAAACTCTATTAGACATTATACAACATTCCTTGCTTTGATTTGTACAGACAAATTTACTGAAAAACATACTGGATGCCTTGCATAGCTGCCTATTTTTACATTTTTACATTTATTTGCTACAGTTGGGTACATGTTTATTTTTACAGTTCAATATCCGATGCTGTTAAGGACTAGTCTGGTTTCCTGTGGGTGTGAGTAATAAGCTCCATCCAGCCCCTCCTAACTGCACTGTGACTAGTGCTGCTGGAGAGTGCTGGCTCATCTGGAGAGTGCTGACTCATCTGGAGAGTGCTGACTCATCTG
>JAOXYF010000007.1:29244009-29264324 GCA_028565775.1 Sternarchorhynchus goeldii
TATGTATGTATGTATGTATATAAATATATATATATATATAAATATATATATACACACACACACACACACACACACACACACACACACACACACACACACACACCAAACAACAAGAGGTATTGAAAGCGAG
The DNA here is from genome assembly GCA_028565775.1 of Sternarchorhynchus goeldii. Classification (NCBI taxonomy): domain Eukaryota; kingdom Metazoa; phylum Chordata; class Actinopteri; order Gymnotiformes; family Apteronotidae; genus Sternarchorhynchus; species Sternarchorhynchus goeldii. The sequence goes on from JAOXYF010000007.1 coordinate 29,244,140, forward strand.
TACTGTATGTGAAATTGATCTTAAAATATTTCTGAGCAGCTGAATAACATTTACATTCACTTGAACATGAAATGAGACACGGGTATATTTCAGAGTAGTGCTGACTGTTAGGCATGCATTCAACATACCAAATCATCCTAGATTCTTTTGTAAGTAAGGATAAAAACAAAATAATCTACAAAATGAATAATAATAATCAAAAACATGCTGACATGTGCTTTCTATCTTAGACGCTCTAATAAAACATGCAAATCATTTGTAAACTACAACATTTTAATATTATAAACCAGTTTCATATGCAAGTCTGTAATTAAGTGAAAAATGATTATTAAGTACCATGAGACAAAAATACATTATTTGACATGATGTTGTCCACAAAAATTTTTTTCTGGAATCTTCCCATTCATACGACCCACAAAATCTAACCATGCATGTGTGTCTGAATACATCTTTGACACTACACATAAACCGCAAATATTCACAATAGTGACAAACACTGGTGGAAAGCAAAGAAGCAGCCAAGCCATACAAATCTCTCTCTCCTTTTACAAACTCACCTGAGGGAAACAAGATAAGGTCGTCCAAGACAAAAAGTTGATTTCCCTGACTCCTTGGCTAGCGCTTAAGGCATTCTGAGCAACAGATTGTAAGAAAGTCAAATCACGGAATTATTGGAAAATGTAAATGTTTACCGATAGTAAAGGTTTGCTTTTTTTAGTTTTAGTTTTTTGGAAGAGAGACATTTGATTCTATGGTTCTTTTGTTAATTTGTGCTTTATCCCCTGAAAAAGACATTTTTCTTGTGTTAGAGCTTGAAATATCAAGCGTGACAAAAAGCCTCTGTGAAATAAAGGCGTTTCATTGCTGCCCCTGGGATCCACAGAAGCTGAATGTAAGCTTATGATAGTCATTTACAACCGATCCTATCAAACTTTATAAAAGTTGCAAAATGATGCTAAACATGTATAAAAAGTAAGAGAACACTCAATTAGCCCAACATGAGAAATCTTCCAAAAAAGTTGTGGTGTGTCATGCTGTTCACATTGAGGCTCCGGGGGGCGGATTTCAAAGTCATTGCAGTTCTTTTTTTTTTTAGCAAAGACAGCTGGATGTTGTTTCATGGCAATAAACCAAGCATGACTTGCTCTTTTGTTTCTTAGGAATTTCTTTGCCAGACTTACTGCAAGGGGTTTAACCAAATGTTCCTAATCAGCATATTTAATTGAAAGGTTTTTTGTGCCATGGAGCAAAAGAAGCATTGCAGTCCATAAGTAAAGAGCGACACAGTTCTTATTTTGGCTTTGTACCCCAGCACAAACGACTTGAACTTAAACAAGAGAGTCTGCATTTGAACCCTAATCTGAGGAGGATATGAATGGCCACATCAGGTGAACTGTGCGGAACTACAACTTTTTATGCTGCTATTTCCAGGGAATAAAAGTAACTGGACAAATCAACAAAATCTTACATAAAACCGTCATCCTTAATTCTTGGTTTCAAATACTTCACCACTGGTATGGCAAAAGCCTATGACCTACTGCAGTAATGAGAGATGGGTTATTGTGAATCATTATATTATTTCAAGGTCAAGTACCTTGTACTGCTTTTGGTGGTATTTGGTTCTGAGCAGTTACATTTCGTCTGTGTGCTTCCCCAGTCCCATACAAGCCTGACCACCATTTCTACACAGTACATATCATGCAGTAAAAGCTTTTCACCAAGGAGCACTGGAACTCCTAACACCAAAAATATAGGCGTTTATAGAAAAATCTTTATATACTTTTTCATTTAATAGTGTGTGTTGTGTTAATTACTGTATTAGAGTAACTGAAAACACACACACCACACACACACACACACGTTAGCTACCTCTCCCTGCCATAATAGCAGCATACAGTTCTTCTAGCTTCATTCATCGCTGAATAAATTTTTGGTTTAAAAAAACAAAAAAAACAAAACCAGTGTAGAATACTCAGGTCCAGTACTCAGAACTACTAGCATGGTTCTAAACCACAATTCCACTCCCATTTTAAAAACAGCAGGAGCAATGAAGGAGTTTCTTTTCTTTCCAAACATACTCTTTCCAGCACTCTAGTACCAGTTAATCTTCACTGTCAGTAAGACTCCATCTCTTGATGTACTATGAAGCGTGAGGTTTGAGATTTGTCAGTGTTATGCATGTAGTAAAGTCTAGCTTTCCTGTGTAAATCTATGGAACTACACAGAAATGGCCAGTAAACAACTGAGCAGCTGTCCAGTTACTTTCAGTGGCCTAAAGCGACTGAATATGTAATTACTACATCATTTACCTTGTATGAACTTACAAACCCTTGAATTACCACTGACAGTCGTCTATGTTTTGACTTCACATTTACTGCTTCACAGTAACTTCAAACCCACAGTGGTGGAGTACAGAGCCAAATGAATAACTAGTATTTAAAGATCACTATATGTAGTAGTGCCTTGTGATGTGACTGGCAGTAAGGGTTCTCTTGCAGATCAGCTTGAGCCCTTGACTCTCACTAATGGAACTTATCCAATGCATCCACTTTGCATTATTCATAAGCAGTACTGTGTAGTGCACTGTTAAGGAAGCTTCTTTAAACACCACACACGATGGAGAACATAACCAGATGCAACGATTAAACTCATCACACAAGCAAGTTCATCCAGACATGTATGTCTTTCTGTGAACGTCTTCAAAAGAAACCTGATTGTTGCAGCATTGCAAAACATGCAAGAAGTTATTTTACTGGTCTCTAAGCAACGTCATGCATTTTGGCATTTGGGAATGGGTTCCTGGGCACATTTGCACACTTGAAGTAAATGTGAAACTAGGATATCATGGAACACAGGAATAGTGCTCCAGATGAAAGGATTCTGTAGCGTAACTCTCCTTCCCAAATGAGCTGCACTGGGGCTCCTGCTAGTCTATAAACGGGAGCCTTTACTTACGTCAACAGGGACCAGAAGGTTTCTGCCCAGATGCTGGTTAAAAGAGAGGCACCAGGCTTCAGTGTACCCATTCATGTTGGGAACATACTTCTTTACAGTCTCATCATTCAGTCTGAGCCACACACCATCATCATTGTGGATCTAAGGGAAACAAGCAACAGAGCAGAGCCATGCCCTCCTGTGACTGCCGACAGCACCTCGCAGGATCCTCAGAGGCTGCAGAACTGGGGCCACAGTTTATAGCACAAAGATTTTCAGGGGATGCCTCTGTGCAATTTACTATCAGTAATACCATCTGCAACATTTGCACATATGTGGCAAATGTTTTTACCAGTGAAGAACAAGGACACAGAGGATTTTAGTATTTAGACGTGAGAGTATGCAGATGGAGCCCATCAAGGGCCCTGCCAGACTAACATAAATGACTGTGTCCTCAAGGTAAAGGCAAACACAGATCTGCAGCTTCAAAATCTCCTGCATGGGTGAAGCAAGGGAAAGGCAAAGAAAGTTCTTTAACCAAATCAAAAATATGTAAGCTTAGAGAGAGCTGCGGAGGTCATTTTAAAAAGTTCTGTGTATGATTTACAAACAGAGGAACCATCATAGAATTAAAAACATTTGCTGATGCCAGGTTCTCTCTGATTGGATGAAGAGGAAATCAACTTTGAGAAAGAACTTGGAGAAAGACAGGTATAGATAGATAACATGAGTCCCTAGTCTAGAGTGGTTTACCTCATCAATGAAAGTGATGGTGCCATTTACTTGGACTATGCCTATCTGTTCGCTCTGCAGAGAGGGGTGACTACGCACACGTAGCCCTGCGCTGTCCTGGGCCACAAATTTGCGCACCTGAGAGAAGCAGAGAAGGAGAGATTGAGAGAGAAAGAGAGACAGGCTAGCAGATGTTAAGAAAAAAAGCGAAGCACTGCAGTTGATGAGAGAGCGAGACAAACACAGAGCAGGGATACGTAGCAGAGAGTGAGAAGAGGTTCATTCTTAACACGTGTCTGTTTTTTGAACTGGAAGACCTCAGATCATAAACCAAGCTTTAAGATGTTTTAGAAATGAGAAGTTCAGTAGCAAGGCATGAAAAGCTCACATGTGTCTAAGCAGGTGGATCTGTGTTGCTTGTTTCCCAGTTTAAACACTTTAAAATCTTTGAAAGCAAAAGTTACTTCATTAATAAATGTCCACTCTGAGAACTGCTTATGACTGACTGGATACACCAGTGGTACAAATGGTAGGTCAAATCCATGCTTTAGTCCTAATAAGTTAAACAAACAAAAGAAAATGTTCAGGTCTGAACAAAAACGGGACCTGCTGCCCTGCTTTAGCTGTTGTACACTGGAATCACACCTTGCTTGGCTGCGGTTCAGATTTGGGTTTAACCATCTGTGTGCCTGGGGGAATCATTCCTTTGGGAGGGTCTTTCACTTCAACTTCCAGCCCAGCATCTGCAGAAAGATCCTTCCTGTCAGCACTCACAAATAATCTCATAATGACTGAATAACATAATTATGCTGCTCTGCTAGTGTTTATAATGAACCATTCAGAGTGCATGAAACGGACAAAGCCTTTAAAAAGTGAAGTTGTACCCTCACCACTTGTAGCAAATTGCTGCAGCAGCGCAAGACAAGTCAGTAAGAGCCACTTACCAATTTCAATGCCATCTATAGTGACATGGATGGTGTAAAGACCAACAGCACCAGGTGTCCAGTTGGCACTGTACGTGCCGTCTGTGTTAGCGCGGATGAGCATGTTTTCACTAGGCCTGATGGAAAACAAGGGCAGACAGTGAAAAGAGCCGACATTCAATAACACCAAGAATAGCAGACATAACACACACAAAGAAAAAACATATGTAACCTATACACACCTCTTTGGAGTGGGAGAGGCGAAGCGCAACTCCTCAAAAGAGTAATTCTCATAAGCCTGAAAAATATACCACAATTGAAATATACCACAATCCAAACATAACCACATGCAACGTGTCGCATATGAACAAACGCATATAAACAAAGTGGAAGTGGAAGACCTTCATCATGGTGATGGCAATGTAACGGGCCTCTTTAATGATCATGGGCTCGTAAGTGGCCTCCAGCTTGGGTGCTGGCAGGCCGCCGAACGTGAGGTCTGTGCCTGGGGCGGACAGCGAGGGGTTGCCCGGGAGACGCTGGAGCTTCCTCATACCGTCCTGCTGGATGGACTTCTTCTGTGACACCGGCACCGCCTTCACCTCCACCTGCACATCACATAAGACAAAGTAATGCAGACTCTCAATGTACTTCCATGAGGAAAGCATCATCATTCTGTATATGTAGCTTCCTTACCAGAGATGGTATGACAGCATTTTTTCTGTACCAACCCAATACACCTTGCCCAATTTTCTAAGAGCCAGTTTCAGCAGTCAAGGATTGAAAGGCCAAGGTCTCTGTCTTCCACACCGCACCAGGGCCACATCCACACCGCCAAATCCACACTGCACCAGGGCCACATCCACACCGCCAAATCCACACTGCACCAGGGCCACATCCACACCCACATCCACACCGCCAAATCCACACTGCACCAGGTCCACATCCACACCCACATCCACACTGCCAAATCCGCACTGCACCAGAGCCACATCCACACCGCACCAGAGCCACAATCCACACTGCCAAATCCACACTGCACCAGGTCCACATCCACACCCACATCCACACTGCACCAGAGCCACATCCACACCGCACCAGAGCCACAATCCACACCGCACCAGAGCCACATAACTGTTTCTCCCAAGTTGGAAGGATGACACCCCATTAAAAAAAACACTGTGGAGGTGTGGCTCAGTTGTTTGGGTGAAACTTGGGTTGCAAAGTTGTATGCAAGGCGTTATATATGGTATAAGTTTTACAGACATCATGCATGGATAAGACAAATAAACAAAAACATTTATACAACATATATACAATTGTATATATAAAAACATATATACAAAATAAACAAAAACATTTTATTGATTTCCTTCGCCATCACTTGCTTGGTTCCCAGCACATACAACAAACAAACAAACAAACAAACAAACAACAGAAGAGCTGTCTCACTCACTGACTCCTGAAATATACTACTATATGCATTTAAAATATACTATATGCATTTTTCACATTTCTGAATGTAACTGTAATTCCACATCAATTTAATATTGACCTTATAATTGTTGTTCTTGTGAATTTCCATAGTAAATTACTGTTATACCTTCTCTCTTCAGAGAGCTACAAATCTCTCTTCACTAGACCCCTGCTTAAAACCATGAAATGTAATCTGATAAGATACGTATTTGTTATAGCTGAAAAAAATCTCTCAGGATGGAGTTAGCTCATTATCTTATTCTCCAGCTTCAAATGTTCCAGTCCTTAAAATGAAGCAGGCTAATGATTTTATCATGTGGTTTGAATACACTAAGGCCACAGGGTAATTAACTTTATGAATATAGAGGACAGTGCTTTACTTGTTCAATTATTCTGTCATCTCCTGCTCCATTTCTGTCAGGTTTCTCCTGTTGTTTCTTCCTTCCCAGACCCTGAACTTTCTTTACTTTACGGCCAAATTGGAAACAACGTCATGCAGTGAAGACTCCATTTTGTCTCTTTTGAATGATCCTCACTAGAGGTAGATAAACCCGTTACCCCCAAGTTAATCAACTCTACATGATAGCAATTCTCGTTTCTGCTCAGGCTAACTTGGCTGTTATCACATGACCTGAGGTACGCTGCTGCAAATTGTTTCTCCCAATATCCAATCCAGCATCCTGGTTCTGATGCACAGTATAGGATCAGTGCCATCACAACCCTTTACCTTCATGTTTGGCACGTGCACCACGTCCCCATATTGGTCTTTTGTCTGCACCGTCACAGTAGTTGGCCAACCACAGCGGATGTCATCTTTGTTGAGGATGAGGGAGGTTTTCTGAGGGTCTGCGTAAGAGTCTGGCTGGAGCCACCTGGCGAGAGAGGCAGGTAATGCAGAAATGGATTGTATTTTCTTTTTACAGAAACTAGAAATAATACATTTTGTCTTCTTCGTTCTCTATTCTGGACCGGAAGACACTGACCTGGCGAGACGGCCTCCGCTGGAAGTGGGCACACATGTGATGAAGTCTTCCAGGAAGGAGTGCTCGTTGCTCTGCAGGTGCAGGGGCAGGTTGCCCTCCAGAGCCTCCAGGATGGTGGGTGAGTGGGACAGAGCCAGACCCTTCCCCAGGATCCCTGAATGGGCCTTACATACCTGACAGAAACAATCACACAAGTCAGTTTATAACTTCATCCTATCGAACTATGAGGAACCTAATTAGTTATTTGTGAAGGTTTCCAATTTAACACCTGGAGTGAGGCTTCCTCAAGAATCTCCAGATCTTCTTCCAGTTCATTTCCTTTAAAACAAAAACAACAAAGATATACATAGATTACATTTTAAAAGCAACCAACCAAAAGTAAATAAATAAGGACGAAATAAATTGCAACAATGTGTCTTTTACCTATAGGCAAAGCCAGATCCTTCTTCATGAGTGCAGCAGCACATACACTTCCCAGATATGCTAGTTCCTTCTCCAGCTGGATGATGCCCTGAGACACACAGACAGTTGCTAGAGTTTGTACACGTAACATACAGTCATACGTATTCATCAATCATGATCCGATGGAAAGAGATAAATGAAAAAAATTAATCCTCAGTCTACAAAATTCAGATTTCTTATTTCACACATTACAGAGAAAACGTATCGAAAGAACCCTTAAACAAAGAGGTGAAAATGACGCCTTACCTCATCAGGGCCAGGGTTAAATTCATATCCCACAGCCACACATTTAAACCCATAGAAACAGGCTTTCTCATCTTTCACATAATCTGATGCCGTTTCCAAGGAGAAGAGGGCCTCATTACCTTCAAAACAAGATGGAGAGAAGAGCTGGTCATGGGCACAGTAGAGAATCAGAAGATTAACTCACCTTAAATAAAGATGAAATTGTGCTACTGGTCAAAACTTTGCAAAAAAATGTGGAAAAAAGTGGAAGAAAAAAATGTTAATGTGCATAAACTGAAGGAGTATTTCAGCAATGTTGAAAACAAGGTCTTACTGATGCGTACAAAAACATGAATTAATTGAACAACTTCTAGATGTTGCAGTTTGCAAAACCACTTAAAAATAAAGTAAACTGCTACGTCTGAAATTTATTGTGTAGTTTAAATCCCCTCTGCCTATTTCGGCACTCTGCTAGTCACCGAGACTGGCTGAGCTCCTACCTGGCAGTACGAGCACACTGGTGGGCCAGCCAGTAGAGCCAGAGAACTTCTTCAGCTCCGTCCAGGTGTTGATGGTCTCATGAGCCAGCGGCCTGGAACCCAGACTGGAGAAGTGCAGAGTGCGGCTGGGAATAAGAAGCCTTAACACGTCTTCTGGCTGTGCAGTGCCACACTGTGGATCAAACTCTATGGTGGTCCAGCGAACACAGTCTGGGAAGGACACCTATAGAAAGATCAGGGTTTTCATTTACCAGTCTTACAGAAGTTTTAAAACTTCAAGATATGCATATGTTTAATCAATTGTAAGAAAACGTCATGGATTTTTAATTAACTATTCATTTGGGCTTTGCAGTAAAGTAAAAAATGAAGTTAAAAATAAGGTTCTCTGATGTATTTGGTTTTCTTCATTCTATTCTTCAGCAAAGAGGAGTTTCACGTGGTACCTTGTACTGAGTAACTGCAGCCTGCTTGTAGGGATGATCGCTCTCTATGACGGCATAGTTACTGGAGGTAGTGCAGGCTGACAGGCCCTGCTCAGGCTGGTTTCCAGTTGTGCTGTCTGTAGACTGGTTGGGATTGAAGGCAGGTGGGTTGTACTTCTGGTTCAGGGCTGAAACAGCAGGGAGAAGCTCCTGCACCAAACCAAACACCTCCACAGCAGCCTGATGTGAGAAAGGCACAACAATCCCTGAGCATCACAAGAATGAGTCCAACATATTAAAAGAAACACAAAAACATAACAACATCAAGCTGATACAAGTGTTCATTAAAAATAGACACGTTTGTCTACCTTTGGCACTGAGGCTGCAACAGGGCCAATGTAGGCCAGAATAAGGGGAAGCAGCATGGAGAAGAGACTGGATGAGCTCAGCAACTCTGGAATGTCTTCTGCTACAAAAAAATACAGGAAAAATCAGTCAGGGCAAAGCACTCAAAACACACCCGTGACTATGGCCATAAAGATAAAGTTCAAATGCTGACCATCCACTGCGAAGGCCCTGTGCAGGAGGTCCTTGGCTGCACGCACCACAGCGCTGACCACAGACAGCGCACGGCTGCAGTTCTTATCCTCCTCGTTCGCTTTGCTTATCAGCTGGGACTGCAGATCTCCATCGTATTCGCTTCTGTGACAGGAAAAGTGGGAACAATATTAAAAACCAATTTAATTTAATGGAAGGGAGGAAGGGGGGGCTGATTTTTTGTAGATTAACTATTAAGGTATTTGGCCCTGTAATCAAGCAGAAACTGTGTTTCTTACAGCAAATGTTAGGAAATGTTTCTGACAGCAGACGTGATTCATAAGTGACAAACATATGACTATGACAAGTAATGTTTTCCTTTCTTTCCAGGGGATATATTGGTGTATAACAAAGTTTTGCAAAAAGATGGACATGTACAGTCATTAGCTAACCTGTAGTAGAGGACCTGCGGGATCTGGCCCCTGGTCTGGTTTGTGCCATTACTACTGAGACTACAGGTACTGAAGGTGAACGTGACTCCATCAGGGCACTGCACCGTGGTCATCCCACCATCTCCATTGGCTGTACGGCTGCCATAGTTACGGAGACGCACGGCGTATTTTACACTCTCCTGTAGGATGCAGAGAAATAAGTAGAAAGATTGGGATAAAGAAACCCACTGTTTGAATACAGATGCCATAAACCAAGCTGAGCCGGGACCAAGCAAGCCAGCAAAGCACCTTCAGAGGCACGGCCTTGTCCAGGCGGATCTCGGCGATGTCACTGGGGCTGTCGTCGGTGCTGTAGGTGCCTTTGACCAGTTCCAAAGACGTCCATCTGTGGGAGTGAGCACAGTCTCCCGGGTGCTCCGTCTGTGTCTGAGGGAAAAAAAAAGCTCATTCTTACATGGACTTTGAGCGCTACCATGTGATACTGGACACCAATTTGAATTAGGGGCGAGAAGCACAGAGACGGCGCTTACGTCATCAGCAAGAACCTCCAGTTCATACTCGTGGATGCCCCCTCCACCGTAGACACAGAAGCCCACCAGCACCACACCCGCCTTGTCCACAGTAAAACAGATGGCGTCGGGCGATCCGTTGCCCGTGTTCCAGCTGCGGCCCTGGCTGGTCTTTGTGAAGCGGTTGGGCGTGGACTTCACAGAGTGTAGAGAGCTCAGCCCATCCACCTAAACAGCAAAACCACAGAAAACAATGCAGTTCTGAGTGTTCTAGAGATGCATGTTAAATGAAGAGTAATCCAATATGCATCAAAAGGATTTATAGGACCTGAGAGTAACACTGCAGGTCTGGTCCAAAAATAATAAATATCATAACCTGGTGATGGTTACATCACCAGGCCACTGTGTGGCAGCAGAGAGGATAAGAGAAGCTAAGAATGTATGTTTTTTTTTGTTGCCTACACAGATGCAGATTACAGACACCCAACTCAGCAAACTAAAATCACACACAATAGAAACCATAAGATGAAATATCTGGATCTGAAAGAATAACAACTCTTTGTTAGTACAGGGTGCAGACTAACACACAGTTGCCGTGGCAACCAGCCGATGTCAGTTTCCCAAGCAATACGGAGATGGACTGCAGCAGACCAGATAACTGAAGCATGTTAAAAGGCGTGTGGCATTCATAACTGTGTCCATGACTCAGCTCCTCACAGCACAATGCTCTAGAGCAGAAAGCAGCAGCAGAGACAAGGAGATATCTGATGAACAGAGTGATAGCTCACCAGCAGCAGCCAGAAGCTATTTATGGCCATCAGGCTGCAACAATATTAGAGGAGGTCAGCACAGCTCAGCTGGATCAGAACTTGGGTAGAAGAACGGTCATGACTTACTGGTAAAGAGGTAGAGTGAAAGAAGGACAAAGAAGAGCAAAAGAGAACAAAAGAGAAGGGTAGAGAGAGAAAGAGAGAGAGAGAGAGAGAGAGAGAGAGAGAGAGAGAGAGGAAGCGCACATGGGGCAGGGAGAGCGAAAGAGAAAGAGAGAGCGCAAAGAGAGACGGCCTCACGTTTCTAACCTCGGAGCCGAGCGCAGATGCAGTGAGCTCACTGACGATGCTGGCCAGCAGGCCACACGTGTTTGACACCAGATGAGGAGAGAAAAGCTCCATCTCTTTCCTCAGACTCTTCCTCACAGGCAGTACCACGATCACCAGCATCTTCTCCAGAACCTCCCGGAAACTCGTCATCCCCATTAGATTCTCCTCTGTCTGTAGAAGGAAAAGCAAACGAGCCCTGTGTGCTGGATACCACTCTGATGCCGACAGCTAAACTGAATCAACACATTACTACATTACACATCATTACACATACTATTAACCCTGCATGATATATAAAGAACTGCTTGTTTATATTATCTTAAGGATAAACGAATACCATGTCAGGGCTCCCGTGGGCTCAGTGCATAGGTGAGTGGGCTGTGTTTGAGTACTCACATGGCTGAGTTTCTCCATGTGAGCCACCAGCAGGGGGAAGCGGTGAGCGAGGGCCGAGTCATTCTCGGTGCTGACCTGCTTGACGAGTGATCGGAGCAGCACCTCCCCGTCATACGCTATGGGCAGGATGGAAGTCAGCTTCACCGACGTGTTACACAGGGCAGACATCACGGCTGCCAGCAGGCGGCTGCTCGATGTACGGAAGTTTGCCTCCTGGATGTCCTAAAAGTCCAATGATGGATTAGTATGAAGCTCAGATCCGAGATGAGAGAATGACAGCGAATGGTAATTCTCATTTAAATAGCTGCAGTGAAAGGCCTAATTCTGATCATGTACTTTTATGACAAAATCGTTTGATCCCATTTTGGAATTCAGAGTTTGTGTCCAGTGACTCATTTCCTGTGTGTACTGGGCCTTAAAAAGTGCTACAGCTTCTCAGTGACAGAAGAGGCCTTAGAAAGATGAGCTTATGGTGGTGAAGCCATCACTGGCAATACTGAACGGGACTCCCAAGTGGTGCACAGAAAGGGATACAGTTCAGAACAAATCCCGGAAGTTCCATTTGCCATATGTGGCCAGAAATCAGTGGAATTACATTATAGTATGTTCCCAGAGGAATACGTAAGTTTCTATATTTTGCGGAGTGATGAATATATTCAGTCAGTCAACCAGAGCCTCATAAGCTAGCATTAGTGTGTAGCAATACATGAACGCTGACAGGGAAGTCGGTCAATACAGGAAAGTGGACTGTGTTTTCCTGTGTGTTTGATCATGTTAAAGTCTGAGTGTGCTGCCAAGGTGTGCACCTGGTCCAGGCAGTTGAGCAGGTCACAGAGACACGCCCACTGCAGGGCAGGCGTCGGGTAGAAGGAGTGGAAGCAGGCGGTGAACGTGTTGTGGCACTCCTGCAGCACGGCCTCCAGAAGGGTGAGCGGCTGGCTTAGGTAGCCCTGCGGGTCGTTGTCCAGCTTGGTCAGGCAGTTGTCCATGCCCTCAGACAGGACCTTCTTCAGCAGGCTGCGGGTCTTGCCCACACACTCCGCTAGCCTGCTGGATTCCTCCACAACCGCCTTGGTACTGGCTGCACACAAGCACATGGAGAAGGTCACGTCAGGTCAGATTGCCCACATTAACAGTACAAATATGACTCATTCGGTCTTATTGTATTCAGCACTTTGGGTCAGCACTGCCTGCCTCTGGGACATCTCAGGTACAACTCACATGAAAACTGCATTTAATATTAAATAGACTCTGTAGTAACGCTCTTACTCAATCACTAACACCATCCAACTCAGCCACTCAGCACAAACAGATAGATTAAATAATGCACTGGGACTGTGTTCACCTTGATAACAACCAATAACAGAAAAACAACAGATCTATAAATAATGATGGGGGTGTGTAGCAGGGTACCAGATATGGGGTAGATCTGAGGGGTGTGTAGCAGGGTACCAGATATGGGGTAGATCTGAGGGGTGTGTAGCAGGGTACCAGATATGGGGTAGATCTCACAGATGTAGACACGCAGCAGGCGCAGGCAGCAGGTGCCCACAAAGCGCAGCCGTTCCAGGTCCAGCAGAGTGGCTGTGTACTGAAAACCCTTCAATCCTCTCAGCTCCTCCACACCCAGCACCAGTGTGGTCCAGCTCCAGTGCAGGACACTCAGCAGGGACTCGAAGCACTCCTGAGGGGAGGGAGTGTGTGTACACATACACACACGCACACACACACAGCAGCATTAGACTAGGCTACTCTCTATCGATTCAGAGAGCTGCTTTTTCACTGAACCTTCTTTCTCCAGTTACAACAGGCCATTTAAAATTTATTTTGCTTCTGTGATGCCTTTGACTATTACCTTGAACGCGGCATATTTTAGTCCCATTTTAAATGGATGCATTTTCCAGTTTTAGGAAAAGTCAAAGTGGATTAAAGCTTTTAACAAAAATTTGATAATGACTGTAATCATCCTGTTAAAAGTAGTCAATTGACGTGTGCAGGTGTACTGATTCAGTGTGTGATCAATAGATCTGTTCTTGGCAAGGCAGCTTGCACACACACCACGGACACAGTCCTGGCGAAGGAGCGCTTCAGAATGTGCACAGGCTCACTGGTCTGCTGCTTTCCTTTAGCTGCATTACCATCATTGGATGGCAGTCTGGGAGGGAAAAAAACAAAAAAAAACAATATGTCAAATGATCAAAAGCAGACGGGCCGTACGGCAGGACGTCTAGACGAAGGACCACTTATGTCATAGTACCTGTATAACAGCTGAGGTATCTGACCAGCATTCACATCAGTACCATTGTTAGATTTCTTGGAGCTCTTAAACTGAAACACCACACTGTAAAAAAAATGGTACAGAATAAACCAATCACTGACATGTTTCTGCACACCTGGGCATTTTGCTGTGTGAATAAGCAGACGTACCCGTCGTCCGTGGTGATCGTGGCCTGGCCGTGAGAGCCACAGTCACTGCTGGGGCCGGACACTCTGGCCCAGGCTACATACCACCAGCCCAGCTGGAGGAGGACGGGCTCGTCGAACATCATGGCATACTTCTCCCTGCGAGCGCACACAGCACGAAGAGTGAGAGACTGCAGACATCTACGGTGTCAGTCTTGTGAAGAGAACACAAAGGTTTCAATGAGGTGTACCTAGCAGCACAGTCATAGGCCAGAACGTCTGTTTCAGCCAGTAGATCCCCGTCAGTTTCATGATCTCCTCCATCTGGTCCCAGCTCAAAGAGCTGTGCAAAAAAACAGCCAGTCAGCCAGAGCACACAGGCCACACAGCAATGGGAAGAAGCCAAACGGACTAGATAAATCTCGCTGGACTGAGCAAACCGAGATGAAACTTAGTACATGGCATGAGTGAGTTGTAGATGTTTCGCAGCCTCCCACCTTGATTTTGGCCGTGTACTCTCCCCGGCCTCCGAACAGCCCCAGCCCTCCCAGCAGGAGGTCAGCATCAGCACAGAAGCGGATGGCTTCGACGGAGTGGGCGGAGTAACCCCAGCCTCCACCGTGACCTATGTGTCAACAATAACAGCACACTGCCAAACTGGAAGATTTCGTTCAATAATGCCATTCAAACTTGCCTGACTCTTGGTTACTGTTCTTTGAAAGCATTTCATTGTTGTATCTGACACAATATGTGTAGGAGCGTTCACTGACTCTCAAAGCGGTTGACCACACTGTAGTCCTCCTTGGAGTAAACCTTCATCACAGAGGCAGTCTCTTCCTCAGCACTAGCCACACCCATCTTTAGTTCCTGCATGGCAGCCAGTGTGTCCAAGCAACCTGCACACACGCACACAATGAGAAAGACCGTCAAAGCAACCACATAGCAACTGGGTTGATGTACAGGCAGCTTGTATTGAGAAGCGGTACTGCGGGAACAGGCATGGCGGTGGGAGCACAGGAGTGATGGGTAAGCGAAGGTCACGGCCGTGCGGGCGGGAGGACGGCAGGCGTACCCAGGATGTGCAGGGCTCCGTGGGAACGGGTGGTGAGCGCGTGGGAGCCCGAGGGCAATGCCAGCTCGGGGCTCAGGATGCTGCAGCGCGACTGAATGTCGGGAGCAGAGGGCACACGCGCGTCTGCAATAACCGCGTTATAGCAGCACATCTCCCGCGTGCGGGGCAGGAACCTGGAGGAGCAGGACAATGGAACAAGAAAAACAGCAGTGAACTCAAACAAAACCATTAACACAGCATTACAGCCTCACACAATAAAAGACAAGTGTACTTTCTAAATGTAAATGTACCCTCTCAATGGAGTCTAAAATAGATCTAGGCCATAGAGACATTTCCTCCTGAGTTACCACTACCCACCGAATGGTTCTATATACAATGTACTGTTTCCATTCAGTATTTTGCACTTGTCTGCAGACACCAGCATATTCCAGCAGCAATAGACAAGACAGCCCACTGCACACCGACTCTTACCTCCATATAACGTCATATACTGGGTCTAGGCACAGACTGAAGCCCTGGAGGTCCTCCTGCTCAGAGTCATTGAATGTTCTACAGCTTCCATCCATTTTGTTGATCAGCAGGCATTTGAAGGGAGGGGGCTCAGATACAGAGGTAGGAACCAAACCTAAACCAAACAACATCCAAGCAGTTCAGTTTAGCTCAGACAGAAACATTTTCATCAGGACTGAAGAAAAGCCCTGCTCAGAGTGGGTCATGCAGGGACAGTACCAATTATATGTTTGCTGGCAAAGATCTCAGAGGTGGCCAAGACGTGGGAGTTGATTAGCGCTTCATCGATCCTCAAGAAGGTCTGGTCTCCACTGGCACCTATCCATGTGGCTTTTCGTCCATACTTGGCACCAATGTTGGGCATGGGTGAGGGCTTGGCATTCCAGTAGGGCATGTCCAGAATAGGCCTACCAAGCTGTCCTTTCTGCACATGTGACACAGGAAGCCGCCATCAGCCTATAATATCCTACAGCAGTTCTTAGAGCACATAAATACCGCAGCTGGAACAACATACCGAGAAGCTCCCGAAAGTAAAGACCTGACCGTCCACCAGGAGCACGGCGGTGTGGTTACTGCCCGCCGCCACCTGTGCGCTGGGCCCGGGAAGAGCCTGCACTAGTGTGGGAGCCCCTCTGTGGACAAGAGAGACGGAGGACAGCAATTTTACCTGCTTATCTAGAGCTAATGATATATGCATACAACACCCGGCACAATATAAAATGTGTTCAGTAATTTAGAATTGAGAACGGTGGTGAAATATCGTCACCTGGAATTGACATCACCATGTCCTAGTTGGCCATGCTGCCCGTAGCCAAAGGTATAAACATCCCCATTCTCCATTAGCACCACTATAGGAAAGAAGAACACATGAAAACACCAGATTTCACAAGGAACGCATTCAGGAATGAACCGTCACAGCACAAACTACGGAAAAGATCTGTGTCTCCCATCACTGCAACTATCACAGAACAGGGATCATTTGATTGTGGCGATGTGGAAAAACACAATAATATGCAACATGTAATAATTGTGGTTTTGTCATTTGATCATTTACAATTAAAAATCTCATGATCCATATTCGCAGAAGTTTATCTGCAAACCCTCCCCAAACCCCAGAACCCCTGCCTGGGATGCGTGGTGAGCTCAGGCTTACCGGAGTGGTGGAAGCCACAGCTGACCTGCAAGGCGCGGAGCTCGCAGTCGAAGCGTACGGCCCCGGGGGGGTAGGTGGTGATCTTGCTGGTATCTTTGTCACCACGTTCACTGCTGCCGTCTAGAACACAGAGCACAGTAACTGGAGCAGAGGCCAGGGAGGGTGCAAAAGGACAGCAACACACACGGGTGGATGCCTCCACCAGCGGGTGAGACCCCGTACCATCAATCACTGGGGAGGTGAACTAGAAAGAACTAGATCAAGAAAAATGATGAAATAAAGAAAAAGAATGTGCAGTGAAAAGCAACCAAAGATAAACAATGGCAGGAGAAAGAGACGAGATATAAAAACACAAGCTAAAGTCTGCACTTTACCAAGAGACTTCATGGCTATAAAAAAAGAGAAATATCAGCGATTTGTTGCCTATGAGATCCATAGAAGAATCCAGCGATTGAGATACTGATCAAGATTCAGCATGCAGCAGTCCTGGTCCAGACTGTACGGTGGGAGCATGTCCCCCCCCAGTCCTGGTCCAGACTGTACGGTGGGAGCATGTCCCCCACCAGACCTGGTCCAGACTGTACGGTGGGAGCATGTCCCCCACCAGACCTGGTCCAGACTGTACGGTGGGAGCATGTCCCACCAGTCCTGGTCCAGACTGTACAGTGGGAGCATGTCCCCCCCCCCCGTCCTGGTCCAGACTGTACGGTGGGAGCATGTCCCCCACCAGTGGCTGGGTGAGTGAGGACAAGCTCATCTGTTGCTCTCCATCACACAGCAACAGAGCAAGTAGAAAAAAGCTTTTATCCACCACCAAAGGGGCTGAGTGAACTGGCTCAGTTAGGAAACAAGCAAAAAGAATGAGGGGTTTTAATAAAGAGGACTATTGATTTGGGCTCTTATTTATCTGCATCACCATGAATATATTACCATTTATATAACATTAATATATTACCATTAATATAACTTTAATAGAACACCTTGTTTATAGTGCTGTTGTACTGGGATCTGTATATCTGATGTATGCAATGATGAAAGTGCTGGAGTCAATATGGTTTTTGAAGTCCTGATTTTTTTTTTCTCTTTTGTCTTTTTTAAAGTACCAACTTTGACTGCTGCCTTAACGATCCATAACAATCAAAATGCCATATGTGGGAGTCCTGGCCAGACTCTGAAACAAACTACTGAAATACAGTAGTATTTCCATATTACAGGTTCACTACTGTTATGATTAAAGAAAAACAGTGGGTTATTCAAACTGAAGAAAATTCGTATAGAAAGGACTGTACTACAAAAGTGTGTGCAAAAGAAGCACAGTGACAGAGCAGGAGACAGAAGGGAGACAGAAGAGAGAAACGAGGAAAGAGAGAGAAATAAGGACTGAGAGAGAAAGAAAGAAATAAAGAAAAAATATATAGCTAGGTAGTGCCTGGTAAGAGCAAGCAGTATCACTGGGCTCCAGGTGGAGTCTACGGTAAAGACCAAAGTACCTTTGAGTTTGTCCCGCATTAGCTTAAAGGCCTGTAGGGGTCTTAGTCTGGCTAGGGCTTGTTCACGCTCACGCTGGTTCATAAAGAGGGGGCCAGGGAATACAAGGGGGCCTGAGGGGGGTGGACAAAGAAACTTTCACATGCATGGGTAAAGCATCTCACAAATGGAAAAACAGAACATGGCAAATCATAGAACACACAAGCGTGCAGGGGCCCAGCTTCACAACACTCACTCCCAAAGCACACAGACAGGGATGAAGGTTGGTAAAAGTGCTGGAGCTTTATGAATCCCTGTTCTCTGAAGTTCTTTTTCTGTGGGAGCTTTTGGGCTTGAACAAAATGTGTGTTCATAATTACATTCATATGGGAAAACACAAAGCCCCAAGGCTTGGTCCACAGGAAGTATTAGCCCTGTGTAAAAAGGATTAGAAACAGCGCCCTGACTCATCAGATCCGCAAAGCTCCAGCTCTTGGATGCATTCAGGCGTGTTTGTGATGGAGCTGCAACACAGCTCTGAAGTTCAGCCTCTAGGCTCTCCTCGTCCTGTGAGCACATCTGAAGTGTCATGTGAGCGTGTGCATGGAGGTGAGCATCAGCACAGTACCTCTGCCTTCCTCCAGCCTGTGGCGCCGGTTGACGCGCTGCCTTTTCTCTTCCTGTCTGATCTGGATGTGCTCCTCTATATTTACTCCTGGAGGGGGAGGGACAGGCACAGCTAAAATAAAAAGGGGCCAGCATGGGCAGGGCCAGAGGAAGGGACAAATGAGAGACAACACAGGCAGGGTGAATGATGAACACAAACAGGCGACGCAAGTAAGTGCGTTCTTACACACACACACACACACACACACACAAATATATATACACACGTGCACGCGCGTGCACAGAAACAAAGATGTGTGCACATACACGTAAACACATCACACACAAACACTCTTACACAAATGTTATCAGGCAAACCATGACAAAAGTCCAGAAACAAAATCTCTATGGAATGGAACACTAATCTTGGGAGATGAAAGTGGACATACAGCCACATAAGCATGTGGGCATGGTGAGTGGCATGGTGAGTGGCATGGTGAGTGGCATGGTGAGTGGCATGGTGAGTGGCATGGTGAGTGGCGTAGCTGGGGTTGTACCTAACAGCAGGTCTAGCGGTATCATCTCCTTCACAGCATCAAAGATCCCCCTCTGTCTGGCCTCCTGACCGTCCAGCTCTCGGGCGCAAGCCTTACAACAGCCGCAAGAGGAGCAGCCCGACTCGCCTGAGCCACAGCCACAGATGCTGAAGAGGATGCACAAACCGAACACACACGCGCGCACACACACACACACACGTGGTGCGTACACAAACGCAATGCATTCAAAGGCATAAGAGCACGTTCCGAAAACACAAACTTGCAGTGTGGGTTGTCAGTACGGGGCTGTGCGCCGCTCACCCTCCGGGTACCCGGTCAGGCCGGCCACTGCTCACACAGCTGGCGCCGTAGCCCGTGCAGTCCCCGCACACGGTGCACACCATGCACTGGTCCAGCTTCCACTTGTGCGTGCCCGGCTGGCACATCATGGACTTTTCTTCTTTCTCGTCCAGCTCGTCCTCCAAGTCCTCGTCCATCGCCGTGGCCATGTTCTCCACCCCAAAGGCTGGAAGGAGCCAAGGACATGTTTGGAAAGTGACTGAAGAGGCAGAACACCTGGTACATGTAAGGCTTTGGGACGTACACGCCCACAGGCAAGTCTGGGACGTGCACGCCCACAGGCAAGTCTGGGACGAGCACGCCCACAGGCAAGTCTGGGACGCGCACGCCCACAGGCAAGTCTGGGACGCGCACGCCCACAGGCAAGTCTGGGACGCGCACGCCCACAGGCAAGTCTGGGACGCGCACGCCCACAGGCAAGTCTGGG
>JAOXYF010000007.1:29279933-29299276 GCA_028565775.1 Sternarchorhynchus goeldii
ACACACACACACACACACACACACACACACACACACACACACACACACACACACACACACACACACACACTTTTTTTACTACATTAGATTGTAGGATGGAGAGAAATTCCTTTGTGGGAATATTTTGTACCCTATTACTTGACCTTTCCAGTAGTAGTTTATTATGTAAACTGTATAGTTAATTGCTCTACCATTTCAACATTAACATCTTAACATTTGAAACTACAATAACCTTAATGTTTAACATTACAGTTAATTATGCTATGTTAATGTGATTCTTAAAAACGAGCATTGAGATTGTGAAAAAATCAACAGCATTCAAAGCCTTTGTTTGGACCTGCCATTATGATGCCGTTATCTTTTGAAGTTTGCAGCAGTGTCACCACTTCCATATCAACTAGGAACTAAAGTGAAAGATTCAGGCGGGTCTTGCTAACCTTGGGGAGTTTGACAGCAGGCTCACGGCACTCTTCCTCTTCCTCACTGTCCGAGTCGCCACTCTGCACAGAGTTGCAGGAGGCCAGAGCCAGGGAGGCCTCCTTCTGCTGCCAGTCCAATACACAGTGGCGCACATTACAGTAGACATTAAACGCAGAGGGGTTGCTGTGGAGTTTAATGTCTGGCACAGGGAAGGACCCATCCAGGTTCTCTGTCTGCACGATGGGACACAAAGACAGAGAGAATTGGGTGGATGAGAGGGTGGAGAAAGGTAGAAGGGGCCAAACGAGAGATTTCCAGCATGAACAGGTAGGGCTGCAAAAAAATATACTGTTTGTTAATCAGCATCTCAGAACTGAGAACTCAAAACTCTGCATCCTCACAACAAGAGAGCAGCCAGAACAGACATTTAAGACAACAAAACTTCACTAAATGGACATGGTCTTTTTTTTTTTAAAGCTTTTTGTAAAACTTTTTGTGGCCATTAGTGATCTACTCAAATGCTGAAATCCAGACTAGAATGTAAGTCTTGTTATAATCTACAGTTAACGATAATCGCCCTCTTTCACCATCACAGGGGAGGAGGCATGAGCTACTGGAGGCCTCAAGCATGTCTCCAAGTAGCAGTGCGCTCCCCAATGCCTGCATACCCAACGTTAGCAAAACGAAACAGCAGCATTCCTTAACCACGTTTAATACAATCGTGACTTATTCTTTATGACGTTCAGGGGTTTCTATTAGCCGACCTCCAAAGAAGTGTTGGCCTACTCACAAGGACAGATGCACTGGTGATTAAGAGAGAGGAGCTCTGTCAGGCTTGACATTATAGCTTAGCTTATTTAGCTCACATTTGGTATTTGTTGTTTGCTAAGTGTGACTACCAAGGGAGAGTATGGTCATCGATGCTTAGATGTAAAAAATAACCCTGCATAGAGCCTATAGCATCTCACACACATAAGAAATTATTTGCAGTGCAGTATAATTTTAAAGATGATCACAAGGCACAAAGCAAAAAATAGTTTACTTATAGACACGCACCAGTACTCCAGTTTCACATAAAAGAGCCACTGAATTCCTATAATAGAAATTCAGTTTTGGACTGTTTTACAGTCAGTGAGGGAGAACAAAACAAAACCAAAAATACCATAATCACTGGAGTGAGGACACTATATCACACTGTCTGACTGATGTATTTTGGAATAAGTCAAAGGATATTAACCCCTGGAATCTGGAGCCATTACTTGCTGTTGTAATTAATACTATCTCTCTGAATTTAGCATAATATTTTGCATATTAATTACTATAACTGATGTCATTTCAGACTTCAGAGGTTGAGCATGTATAGTACAATTTATGTCAAATGCATTCTCTTCTGATAGGAAATATGAATCAGTCTGCCCCTGTTCCCTAACATACAAAAATGTATCATAATTAAATATTATTAATGAACTATAAAGCTATTCATTATGGGGAAAATTATCTTGCAGATAATCTCAAGACATTTCCAATGAGTAAAAGTTCTTCTAACTACTCGTTCTTGGGGGTGGGGGAGCACTTTTAGACGTTAACAGTTCAGTAATAACATTCCTCTCAGTGTGCCGTTGAGCTGTAATACACTACATAGAGTTTTTTTGGGTTTTCCGTAACAAATAAAAAGGATGTTTTTCTTCCTGCAAAGCTCCATAAAGCCTCATCAGCAAATGCAGCACCAGGATTTCAATAGAACTTGATAATACGAAAACTGTCCAAGCTGTGTGTGTACGGGCCAATGTACAGCAACATGATTCAGGGAGGTGACGCAGGCCCCAGCATCCCTTAAAACCTCAACACAGATTCTGCTTTTTACCACTCAATTATGCTACGTATTAGGAAAAGAGAAATCTGACTAATCAGCGTAATATCTTGTACTGAAGTAGCACGAGGCATGAAGCTCTCGTTACCAATAACTAATATGATTCAATATTATAACACCAAACTCTTCACTCAACCTTTGTTTGTCAACCGGCTCTTCTAAGACCAAAGTCAATAATCAACCATAAATAATTTATATGCTTCAATTACCTTTAGACAAATAATCAGTAAATATTTAATGTTCCAGCAAAAACATGTATTGGAGTCTCTGATAAGATTAGATAAGATACTTACTAGCAGAATCACGCCGAATATGGGTCAAACAAGGTGGAAAAAGAAAAAACAAGAAAAATAAAAGCAAATGTTTATGGTGTGGAATTCTATAAACGACAACGTCTCACACAGCGAGCAACTAAACACTGTAGAACTTTATATATTTCAACATTATCTTTCATCTTCAAAATAAATTCACTCAGAGAACCACCAATATGTATTTGGGAACAAGCAAAGATAGGAAGAGAGAGATGCAGAAACAGTAGCTCTTTAGGGTGGATAATTACTGCCACACGTCCATATCTGCTGCAGTCAAATCCTTCTCCCTTAGCCATGTCCGTGATCCATTTTATACACTGGAGAAAATAAAAATGACAGAAAAAATGGATCCAACTACAGGCAGGAATAACCCTTGGAGGTGGAGGAAAAAATAACATCTAGTTTAACATCTGTTATAGAGATATTCTCCACACAGACAGAAACTCCTGCTGACACTTAGGTGCTGAGTGCAGGAGATGGAGGAAGCTGTTGCTGTGGAGATGTGCAGTATTGGTTGCCCAGCAACAGCCAATCATGACCCAGCCAATGTACTAGCATCTGCACAACTCTAAAAGAGTAATTAAAATAATATTCTACTGATATCATATACACAAAATTTTACACAAGAATTATTATATGTTAAACATTCCACATGTCTGGCCTGAAATAAATTATAAACTGGACTGAAAAACAGAATCATCAGGCCAGTGATAACACTGAACAAAACTGTGTCCATCACACTGATCTATCAAGCGACATTCAACAGATAAACCATGCTAGTTTGAGAACTGCTCAACATTTAACTAAAAATTACCCCTCTGTATTTTATTTTGTTTTTCCTACTGTTGACTTAGATATGGTTAATAAATGTTTAGAATAATGTAAATGGCCAATTGCTGTTGTCTTTTAAACTTCAAAAAAATAAAAAAAATTTAAACCTAACAAAAAAATGGGCATTCAGATGGTAGTTAGAGGAAAGGTAAGACTGTGTTCACACGTCTTATAGAGTGCTATATAAAGTGCTTTTTGGCATGAAGGGGCTCATATGACAAACATTGTTACCACAACACAATACTCAATTAAGCTGTGTATTTTATCACACATACTATCTATCCATCCAGTTATAATAAAGGACTCAAGGACACCTTACAAGAAAAATCAGTTAACAATATTAAGAGAAACAGTAAATCTGTAAAGCCAGTTTAAAAAAAAAAGCATCCAGTAGAAAAACACTGAGTGAATGAATTTTGAGTTTTGAATTGAAAGAAGACAGCAAGCTTAGAGGAAATAGTTTTAACAGAACAATGAAACAGAAGATTGTAACCTAGGTGTAGATAGTTTTGTAAGAGGGACAAGAATAAGATCTGAATTAAGAAATCTGAGAGAACAAACCGACTGTATAAATAACTAATGGTATAAATGTACATAGTTCCTTTTAGTCACTCATTAAAAGAAAATAATAGTCTTTCAAAGTCTGTGGGGAAAGTACCACGTGTGGGGGAAAAAAAAAGTTCAGTGTCAGAGGAAATGTCAGTTAGAAGAAGATATAGTGTATATATGTGTGGGACATTCAAGATATTTCAACAAGAAACAAAAATTCATGTAAAAAAATATTATGAAGCAAAACATTCCATTATTATCACAAATATACAGTTTAGCAAAAAGGTACCTAATGAAACATTCTAATATCTAAAACCTTTACCTTTGTTCTTGTTTTAACTTTTGATCTGATTTTTTGCCGCCTCTTTAGTTTCTTCTTACTTAAAGCTTTCTTTCCCCTAAAAAGAGAGAAAGCAAGAGAGTGTGTGAATGAACATTTACTACCATTGTTCTCAAAGACATACAAAAGTCATATTAAAGGAATTGGATGGTAATTGTAAATGTTGTCGACTGATAAATATTAAAAGCAACAGAAATAGACCTTCTACATAGAAACAGATCTACTGTACTTTGCACTGGTTCATATTTGTTCCCAGAAAATTATTTAAAGACTACTTCTGAGAAATATACCAAAAATGAATAAATAATCAAAAATTGTAATTACATACTTCAGTGATAAATGTGAAAAACAATACTTTTCAAAACAATCAGCTCACATAAAGACCCCATCGCTGGAGCCACTTATGCTTCTTTTAAGTGTACTAGTTTCTTCGGGTGCTGTCACAAGGGCAGTACTCATTAAGAATATGAGCTCACTGCCTGATACTCCTATGATTTGGCATTTAATCGATCAAGCGCCAGAGAACTAGAATTTCCCTTGCGTTCGGTCTATACAAACGGAGCATATTTCGTGCGTATGGTGAAAACTAACATGGCTACACATTTTTTCTGCGACTGTAAATGTTGCTTGCTATTTTGTAATTTACTTAGTATATTTGAATTAATACATTCTGACTAAGGGCACACTGAATGGACAGGCATGTGTAATGGAAATACTTAGTCCGAAGAGTCTGCAAAAGAAGTCTAGTTAGCTAATAACCCCGTAGATGCATTAGCGCTCGGGATGTGAACAGGGTGACGTAAGTGAAAACGTACTCAAGCCTGCGTTAGCTAACAAATAAACATGGCCTGTGCGTATCGCTTTCCTTAGTAAATATCAGGTTTCGTTTTAGTCAGTTATGGATTTTAATTTAACTTAAACCTCATGCTAGTTAAATCTGTCTGACTGAGACAACCTGAGGAAGACACTTGGCCTGTTAAAACAAACCCACCTAGCTGCATTCCAATTGCATTCTAGTGTTACAGACCACTCACATCAGATGTCCACAGATAAAAACAAAATAACATTACTAGCTAGACAGCTAGAGGCATATACATACTCCTAAAACAGTGAATGTTTATCTGTGATTATTTGCTTTAAGGTAATACAATGTTGCTAGCTATGGATAGCTAGTTTGCTATGCTATTGCGCAGGCTACGCTGTCACAAAAATGTTAATTGCTTGCATAGTTGGCAGGTTAGTTAACTAGATAATCTACCTATCTGTCATGGTAACGTCAGTAACCTTATACTACGTGAGCTCTAACCCTTGTATCTAACGTAAGTATACTAGTGTTTAGCACTAGATAGAGCAAGAATTAAATTAACCTAGCCAGCCTCTGCAAAAAGATGATTTGGTTAGCTAGCTAGCTAACTAAGGGACGGCCAAGCTAACTGCTAACGAGGTACTTGTACGAGGTTTCAGCTGTTAGCCGTCTAGCTAGGTCAACCTTATTTGTCATTGTGTCAGCACATTTATTTAGAAGGGAAACGATCTGCAAAATAATGTATCTGGTACAGTCGTAATCATAATAAACAATTTGGAGCCAATATTAGTATAACGATATCCTCCGTCGGATACGGAAGTTAGCAGCAAGCTACGTTAGCCCGCTAGCTACATACCGTTAGCTCGTCTTGAGTAGTAGCTTTGCTTTCACTTATTAGCGAGCGGTTTAGCCAGCTTCGTATGCTGAATGTCACATTTTACCTATACTGTTTACATATAGAGCGGTGCATACTATAACCGCTATTTTATTTTCGAGTTTAGTTCAGAAACATACCTCCCTAGGTGTATCCCTTGTTCTTTGTCGTTGACAGCGGTAGTGTAAATCCTTCTGTACTTTTCCGCCAAAGCTCGCCCTGATAGAAGAAGCTGATATCGGCTCCGACAATCCGGTTGAGACCCTTGAGTGGGACACGAGCCCATTCCTGACCCGATTGAGGACAATTCGTTCCCCAAACCAGATATAACCCTGACACCCAATCCCGCTGACGGGGATGAGGAAGACAGAATCCCACCACCGGCTCCAGCTGCCGCAGCAGCACACATCATCGTTTTGGGGAACAATGCATATATTACATCAATATGTCGTTAGCAGGCAATTAGTATATAGTTCCGGACGTCGTTAACCATAGAGTACTCCTTATATATCCGACACGTAAATGCAAAACCGTCCAAAAATAGTTAGCTACATCCAGTATCTCGGCTCCAATAATGATATCGGCATACGATGCAACGTTACGCGTTAGCCACTGGTGCAACTGCGAAATAAGCTGCTTTCTCCGGATGATTCAACCTTTGCTTCCGTAAGAACAGCGTTTTAGGACAAACGACATATTCAGCTTTGATTTTATAAACCGAATTCCCTCAAACGCGTAAACTGACGTCCATTGTTTTTATTTGTTCGTTGTATTTTTCTTGACCCCGGAGAGGCAGCACCCCTAGCTGCGCTGCCATCTTAACTTCATCATCCTTCCCGTTCGATTCTCTGTCAAGCATGCCGGGATACATTCCCATCCAAATAACGCTGTAGTAAGTACATTACTCTAGGAGCGGCGCTTGCTGCAAGAAAATATTAAACCATTTTTATTGTCCCTTTTGATTTTTAAAATTCATTCTTATATTTCAAAAAATTACATACAACGTAATTATCCATAATAAATTAAATCCTTAGTGCGTTTCTGTGGGTGTTTTTATACAATTAGGTCAGCTCATTTGAATAAAGATATTTTACATATCCTAATAAATACGTTAAAGAAACTGATGTGTTTGAGCTTTTGCTATGTTCTGATCCACCACATAGGTGGTTAGGAAATGTAATAAGCTCCACTAAAACTAATTTTAAAAAGCAGGGAGCTTTGAATTTTTTATTTTTTTTTTGTATATGAAAAGCAACTTTCTTTGAAGCTACATAACAAGAGATAGAGATAGTCTCAGATAGTCGGACACTGTTCGCTACTCTGCAGCCCCACTAATAAGGTTTATATAGCAAACAAACCCGTATCACTCTAAATGTCACTCCACAGTTTAGTCTTATATGAACATAAAACAACAACAAAACATGGCCTGCTGTGAAGGGTTCTAGAAAGCTGTGGATTCAGAACTTCAGGTTTTGTCCAGAAATTGCCTTTGCGATGACCTATAACAAGATTTTAAAGAATGTATCTGAATACACATTTTTTTTCAGTGAAACTGTTGACACATAATCTCTTCCCATCATAGAAAAACATTTCCTTTTGATGGGGAAAATTAAACATTTCTGGGTTGCATTCATATTTGATTTTGCAGGACTTTTAATATAGAAGTAGCAGATGCTATGGCAACCATTAACAATCAAAATAATTGCTATTCTGAAGTAAATAAGCAATAAACTAAGACTTCAATAATAAACTAAAATTAAACGATAGCTAAATACTACATATATTACTGTAGCAGGAAGGCAATTTAATTCATTTATTTCCTCAGTGAAATTAAATTCAAACATGTCCTTGTATGAAGACATTGTGACCCTCACAGTCAAACTAGCTGTACAGTAATTCTCATAGCAATATACTTACAGAAGCCTTTTGCATTTTGTAGGTTTCATTTGTTGTTCTTTATGTATTTGTTTTGCTTTGCTGTGTAGAGGGTGTGTATATGTAGTGCAAAGACACACCCAATTATAGCATATGAAGCTCACCCTTAGGAATTTTTTCCAGTCCCAGACTTTGTCGTGAACCAAACAAAACCTAAGTAATAGACATACTGTACAGTGTTATACACATTTTATACACATACTGTACAGTGTTACTAAATACTAAAACTGAAAAAATAGCCTCTTTCATTCATGTACAGCAAAGCACAGTTTTACTGTTCAGGCCAGTTGTTCATGGAGAAAGATTACTGCATGCATATCTCTCTTGGGTCAAAGGATAATACAAGGAGTGCTGTGTTGAAGAAAGAGATATGAAGCAATGTTATACCACCTAGAGACATTTAATAATTATTCATATTTAGCATGCTTGCTACAGGCTTCAGGCAAATTTGGGCATTAAATATGTTAAAGACAAATTCCAAAAACTACTACTGGGGTTTCTAACAGTTCTAGAGGCTTTCCCATGCCATAGATATGGGGTTAATATTTTGAGGGCTTGGTATTATTGCTGCAACTGCTCAGCAGTTCAAAGTTTCCAGCAGTAGCAAACCATTTGTGTTAAATAACACGTCCTATTTATTTAGTCATATCATGACTATTTAATGCTTCTGTAGGTTAAATAAAAGAAAACTGTGATATTTTACTAACTTTGTGTTTTACATTTACACATGGTGTTTTATATAGTGATTGATGATTTCACATAAAATGGTAAAAACAGTTCTTATGACTGAAGTTCTTAAAAATGTCTCACACCCTTTTTCCTGTAGGGCTTTCATTCTTTTCTTTTATTTCACTTGTCACACCTGTACACCTCACTAATGACAAGGGCGACAGGTTAGAATAACCATGGTGAAACTTACAGTTCAGGTTCAGGAATTGCCTTGTGTTCAGTTTGAGACCACACCTTTACCTGTCCTCACTACTCCCTCCCAGTAGATCAAATAGAGTGTGGAAGAGTCAGACTCCATAATATTACTTGTATTCAGCTTTTGTCTATTGTCACCCTTAAGGTAAGTCTTCTCTTGATATTATAATATTTTTCTTTTTGCTATAACAGAAAATTAGTATTTTGAGATTGTGTTTTTATTGAATAGTTACTATATGTTGAATATCTTTTCTTACAGAATCCAACTGAAACTGAGAAAATAAAATAGATTAGAGAATTTGTCTTATACAGACAAATATTATACTTAAAAAGTTAAAAGATAGTACATTAGTTTCATGTCTCCTACAACTGTACTGTGTAAATGGGACTCAGAGAAGGTCAACAATGTCTTTCCTTAATATTATACGGACAGTTCATTGCATATACACAGATATCTGTCTGAAATGGCATTTACTCAATTACAGTGAGAAGGTATCATAATATTGGATTTGAATGAGTGCTGAAAATAAGACACATCATGTTGGTTCCTACCTTGAACATAAAGAACTCTGATGAACCAGACTTTCATAGACAGCTGCTTGTGAGGTGATTTTCATGCATGTTATTCATACCAGCAGTCAGTGATTGTGGTTTCACGTGAATCGTTAGACACTAGAAGAAAGTGAAGAGTGTAAACTAAAAGATACCGCATTGCTTACCAAATCACACTTGTGCAAGTAAAATGTCAATTACTTATAAGCCACATTTTTTTCAGAAATTATTTATTCTTGCATTCATAAGAATTTTATAAATCGTTTTAAGTTCATGTTTTGCTCCTTTGGTATACATGTGAAAGTATAGATCCCATCGTTTGATTCCACTGGTATATCACATAATGAATGTAATGACATCAAATAATATTGTGAGCAGCTATCTAGTGCAACAGGGTTAGACTCCAGCTTTTCTGTATGTGCTTCACTGTGTGTGTCTGTGATGACGCATATGACTAATAGTTGTCCTGTGATGATAATGCCATTATTGTTGGGGAAAAAATACTCCTGAAGGGCTGTGTTTCAGTAAGGTGTTTCTGCAAGGTAGGTGTTTGAGTAAGGTGTGTCTTTAGGAAAATCAAGAAAGACGGGTTTTGAATGCAAAAAAAAATATTTATAATAAATCAGAGGATAAAAAAAAGCATTCAGCAGCTTGTGCCTTGATTCCTGTAGCTTAGCTGGTATGGCAAGTAGAGCATGCTGGGAATGTACAGGTTATGGATTCAATTCCATGTGTGTGTGAACTATTATCCTGACACAAATTTGAGTTACTCTGAGTGGTAGTGTCTGTCAAATGTAAATCTATCATTAAAGCAATAACGTGATGGCGTCTGAACCTATCACATAATTCCTTAAGAGTTAGGATTGGTATGGTCTTTTGTTCGCAAGTTTGAATGAAATCTGAACTGACCACTTTTGAACTGTAAAGCCTGGTTTATAGCACCATCTTGTGGACACAAATAGTTATTATAAATTGCTTTTCTGAACTCCTTTTTTTTCAGGGTACCAGCATAAATCATATCTTCAGTCATGAGCAGGAAACCATATGCTCCCCAGACAGGTATAACAATGTGCACAAAATGTCTTTATGTTTGTCTCTGTTCTCTAGCACTTTAAATTCTTACATCCCCAGTGGGTCAAGAAGATGGTTTTGATATACTGTATAGGATCTTCATACTGTATAGGATCTTCATAACGGTCCCTTGTTTTATGATACTGGTGCTTTGTTCTTTGATGATAATGTTGTTATACAGAAGATAGGAGACACGCTAGTTCAGTAGGGATCAACATGTCAAACTGGGAGATCATTTAATACATGAAATCTGTTGGTGTAAATATATAGACAGGAAATTTGGGTGCTGTATGTGCAGGCAAGAGCCAAACCAAGGGAACCGAAGAGAACAAAAAGAAGACATCACTGCTGAAGGACAACAGTTGGATCAAGAAAGATGACTCTGATGATACAGCACTGGAGTGAGTTTTGCTTTTATTACTGGATATTTGTGCAACTGTAACCATTAGCTATGTCATAACAACCATGAAAACGTGTAGTAATATGTGTGGTGACTTAAACATCTGATAAAACTTTCTTCCATGTCTTTATTACAGCCAGGATCCAAACTTTGGCAGAGCTGTGCTAAGCAAGTTCAGGTCTAATGAGAAACTTGACAGGTACTGTAGCGAATTTCATGCCAAATTTGTTTGCACCTTTCTTTATAGTAAAATTGAGATCTCCTGTTTGGTTTGTAAGAAGACCTTTACCTGTTTAATTTCAATAGCCTTCATATAACCACATAAACGAATTAGCACATCAGGGAGATGCACAGCCATTTTGAAGAGTTCTTGCTGTAATGTGAAAAAAGGGTTATCACACATATATTCATAAATTTGACATTTGTAAATTGTTTTAAATTTGAAAGATTAATTAAATAAAATGTGTACACCATGTAATTTAACACACCGCTGTAGATAAAGTGTAATATAATTTTATGTCTTGATCTTAACACTGCCATCTAGCAACAAGACTGTAAAAAACATGTACGAGTTGAAACATGGCTGAGTTGTCTTTCACTGTTAAAGACAGACTTCTTAAAGGCAACAGAATCCATAAAAAGCATTCAAAGTTTGAGGGAACATTTTTGAAACTGAAAAAAAGTGAAAACCACTATATTCAAATATAAACACTTTGAACTCAGATGATTGCGATGGTATTGTATACATCATGTAAAGTAAAAAAAAAAGTATTTGCAGTTTCTCAATGGAAACTTTATATATTTCATATTATCATCCAGAACCAAGTACTGCCTGTACTCATATTTCAAATCTCCATGAATGAATTCCACGTAATGTCTGGATTACAATAATAAATATTTCTCTTTATAAAATTTCCCATAGACAATAGTATACAAACTGTATCAGCAAAAGGTTATCATTCTTTTCAATCCAGTTCAATTGTATTGCTATATAGCTTTACCAGACATAAATACAAGTTAAACATATACATACATTTTAGAGAAAAAGAACCTAAGGAAAGCTTTGAGGTTTGGGTAAGATGAAAGTGCATTGTTGCTTCATCAGCCCCAACAATAGCAAGGCAATAACAAGGCCTATTCATATGACATATCCATATGACAATTTATGTGATATGACATATTTCAAAAGAGCCTTCAAACTTTCACAACTGAAATCAGCCATATAAAACATTTGGTTCTTCTATATGAACAAGAGTATTTCTCAGAACATTGCCAGAATAACTACATCTGTGGGTGATAGCAGCCAAGAAGTTATCCTTCAGGAACTTATTAGTTTGCGATATGAAAGAAGCTAACGTTTGCTTCATTCATATTGGCTGACTATATGTTAGCTGTCTATGCTAGTTAGCATGCTAAAAGTAATTCATTGTGATAGCATAATTCAAGCTAAGATTAGTTCATAGTTATAGCATAATTCAAGGTAAGATTGCATTTTGGGTTAATTTTGTCAATTCTGAGTTAATTGTATATATGCAGCCACAACAGCAAAAATAAAACATTTTTTATTATCTTCCTCCAGAGCAAATGGGTTGTTGCTCAGGCAACTGTAGCCTGAACTTGTGCATGTGCTTGAAGCACCTTAAATCTACAAAAAAAACTGTTACAAATATACAATACAGTTGCTAGAAGTAGGTTCCAGAATGTATTTGTGCACTGTTCCCAGCTCTCCAGATAAAAGCAGCACCGTCACCAGTCCAACCCAAAAAACATCAGTACAGTCCATGTCTAAAAGGTAAACCTGACAAAAAAATAAGGACATCATTGAAAGTAAAGCTTTCCCTTGACACATTGTAAATGTAATGTTTTTTCAACTTGAAGGTTAAGTGCAAGTCAGGATGAGCTGGAATCAAGCAGGTAATGTTGAATTTATTTGAATTTTGCTTAATTTTTTAATACTGATTTTTGGTTTACTTATTGATACTTACTGAACTTGTAAAAATCTCACTTTTATTTTTGTATTATATTGTATTATATTTTATATTTGTACCTTTCCCCTGTAATTTATGGCAAATGTCTTCTTCTTCTTCTTCTTTGTATTATTATTATTATTATTATTATTATTATTATTATTATTGTTAAAACTTTACCTTGAAGAAGCATGTGTGTCTGTTTCTGCTTTACAGGTCACCTGATATTCCAAAGATGTAAGTGCTCTATTTGATCAATCAAACTTATGTTGCTGTTGAGTGCAGTCCTTTCAAATCCAGGTGCATTTGAGTTATGTACTACAACAAGAAGTTGTTGAAAAGTATTTTTGACATTTAAAGTGTAACTTCCCTCACCAACCTGTTCCACTGAACTAGACTGACTAAAACAACTGTGACAGAGGAACCAAAGACAAGGTAAAACACACCCTGAAAATCTATGGAATGCCTACCTGAATGATACATTCTTTCTCCATTGTGGTACAGAAAAAACTATGTATGTACATTTTCCTTTCAGCACTTCCTTTACAGCTGTTCAGGATGCCACAAAGACGACTGTAACAACAACCAGGTAGAATACCAAGTAGAAAAAGAAAAAAGTTCTTTATAAAGAAAAAGTTCTTTATAAAATGGACATGCTGACATTTGCAAACTGTTAATTATCGATACATATTTCTTTAGGACATCTGTGGTCATCCAATCTCCAACCAAGTCTGAAGTATTTACTGAGAAGGTTATGACAGATACAAAGACCACTTATAATGGGTAAATGTTTATCAGTACTCTGGCATAAATGTTTATCAGTGCTCTGGCATTAATGTTTATAGCTAATCTGGAATAAATGTTTATCAGTACTCTGGCATAAATGTTTATCAGTGCTCTGGTATAAATGTTTATCAGTGCTCTGGCATAAATGTTCTTGACACGCCCATTGCTTGAGAGTGATATAAACTCATGGAAAGAGTTTTCTGTTTTGTTCTTGAACTTTGTACTTCTGATAAAGAGACATGACTGCAGATCTTTGCCACTTCCTCCTCATGTAGCATGCGTAACAGTTCCAAACCCCAAATAACTTATTATAGCAAAAAAAAAGATGTAACGATGGCTTACAGCTGTAAATTATAAGTTATCTTGATTCCTTGATTTCTTTACAGGAAATCCCAACCTCATTCTTCAACAGCAACTACAGAATCACCAACCAAAAGGTCAGAGCAAGTTATAATATAATAAACATAAAATCTGAATATTACTGAACGAGTAAATCAATCAAATAATGGTTGGTGTCTCTGCTGCAGTAGCTCAAGTGTTTCCAAGACTCAAGACTTCCAGGAGCTCATCACAACTTCTAAGGAAGCCACAAATCTGTACGTGATGAACAGATGCATTAAGCCTGTACATAGTCTGGATTGTTTTATTATTTTAGAGAAATGCAGTGACTCTCTTTTTTTATAGAGAACACAACTATATTGACCAATCACCAGCCTCAACCCTCAAAACCACTACAAGGTAAACACACTATTCAGTACCAGTATTCAGTCACTAAAGCCCTAATGTTTAAATTGGGTCAGATTATGAGCCTTGATTTCTCATAAACTCCTCATCTCATAATAGCACCAAGATATATACTACTGATGAGGTTCCAACATCTAAGACATCATCTTATTCAATCAGCTCCAAATCCAGGTAAGAAATCTAAAAATATCAACATGACTTTTGATACACCTGAGTACAGGGTACCATTTTCATTAAATTACCTCTAGCATTAAAAATGCCTGTATAGCTATATGACAGTCAGCAACTTATGCAGAAAAAAACATATGATTTTATACTTCACCACAGTGCTGAGGACCAGGTGTTTGACATCCCAACATCAATCAAGTCAGCACACCCACCACCTGCCATCACCAGGTATGGCATTCAGGGTGGAGTCAACATTTTTTCTCTCTCTCTCTTTGACAACTTTGGTACACTTTTACAAACATTTGCATATTGGTTCTATTTGCAGCTATGAGAGAAGCAGTGTAACCAGTCCTACAACCTATACAAGATCACTGTCCAGGGAAAGCAGGTACTCTGTTTCATTCTCTTTGAGACTCTACTGTCTTGTCTTGAAGTCAATTTGCAGCTTGTCATTATTTTTAAATGGATTTGAATCGCTTGCACAGACCAGATGATTATCTTTTTGATACACGGACCTCCGTCAAGACTGTGTCTTCAACAACTGATAGGTAGGATTCATTTCACTGAGACTATGTACCTTAGGCTTAATAAAATTCTACAAACACTCATTTTTGTAATGTTTAAAACACAGATATGACAGGCTCAGTAGTGTTAAGAGCTCAACAACCTACACTACTTACACGGAGAACAGGTACAGTGAAAATAAAGGGCAAATGTTTAAACAATTCAAGTTTATGTTTCAATTGACCTAATAATTAAACACAAATAATTGTATATTGGTGCATATGTTATTTGCAGGCCTGAAGACTATCTCTCTGACACTTTTACATCAAAATCAGTTAAAAGAGTGTATTCAACACCTGAGAGGTAGGGTTAGGGTTAATTGCACCCTTTTACATAATTTTACACCCTGTTTTTAGATTATGAGATAACGTGAAATGTACAATGCATGTATTTGCTGTAGGAAAGTGACTGAGAAAGATATTTGCACATATTGCCACAAGCCGATGCTTTGTGAAACCAAGATGATCCTGGAAGATATGAATATAAAGTGCCATGCCAGTTGTTTTAAGGTAAATTACGGCAAATTGTGATTTGATATTTTTGAGCATCACAGAAGTCCTTTGTACTTTGTTTGACAGAAAGGAGCAATGTAATTACTGTTGAACTTCAATATAATTACTGTTGAACTTCAATGTAATTACTGTTGAACTTCATGCATGTTTCTGTTAAAGTGTGAGGTGTGTAATAGTCCTCTGGGGCACCTCAAGGCAGGGGACAACATGTGGATCTACCGCCGCACTGTGCACTGTGAAAACTGCTATGGTGTCACGAAGGGTAAGGCAGTGCTGACTGCTTGGACAAAATCTCACAGTACAGTGATCCATAACATGTAACATGAACAAATGTGCTTTTTTTTTTACAGAGAAGTGGCATCGCTGAGGTGCCAATTCATGAAGAGCACAGAAATGAAGGAATTCTCTTCATTTTGCATACTTTTATAGGGTTATGATATTTTTTAGATATTTTGTTACAATATTGTTATATTGTTACACTGTTCTTTCAGGGATGTAGAAGAAAGTTTAGTAATTTGAAAATACAGAAAAGTCAGTTCAGGTTATTGGTCTATCCACAAGGGAGGGGGTGAGTCTTTCTTTGTTATAATTTGTTTTAATATTTCATCTCTCCTCTCAGCTTTGTTCACTAATTACCTACAGAAATTAATATAAACGCTTCTGAGATCCACAACACCTTGGTATATGTTTTATGTTTTATCAATGAAGAGCAGGTGGCGGGATTTGAAATTCCATGTTAATGTTATCATTGTGTTATGATTGTTTATGTCATTGTTTAATAAAATAAAACCAATTACTGTGATTTATTTACACTTGTTTCTTTTGTGCTCACTGGAGCTGCAATATATCTGTTTGCGGTTTTAAAATTACTTAAAAATGTCTGATGACAACATTTAAAGAAAAGACAAACCATTGTTGTCTGCTCCTTCCTGAGTATGACAAGGCAGCATCTAGGCTAATGACTTTTTACAATAGCAGTGGCTTCCTCCAAGTATCACCACGCTAAAATATTTGAACAAAAGGACTGATCTCACGATGTTCGTGTCGAAAACGAGCAGCTGTGGTTCCAGACATTTAAGTATCTGCTGACGGTGTTTGTGGTTTGAATTGAGGGGGAGGAGACAAGGGCTGGCATCCCTTGTGAGTCCACCACATCAGCATCTCAAAGAAGCATGTCGCTGCAAACCGAGTAAGCAAATACCGCACAGTCCTGCGAGCAGTGTAAGCAGTGGAGTCGGAACACTGGGGCGAAAGCATTGCCACCATTTTACTTTTGCTTATTTTTGTAGCCCTATTTTTCTCCAATGGAAGCTGCTGTGTTAAATCTGCAAATGATGGCGGACGTCAATGGGAACAATACTGTTATGGACGCAGAACTGGAGGTAAAAAAGCTTCAGGAGCTTGTCCGAAAATTGGAACGGCAGAACGAACAATTGAGGACCAGAGCAAACGCTGCTAACCATTGCACCTCCAGTACCCATCTCCTTTCAAACTCGATCTGCACAGGAACCCTTGCAGCTGGCCCAGGCCCCAGCCAGTTTTACACAGGGAATTATTGCATCTCATCTCAGCTAGCGACAGTGCCGCTTGGACCCCACGCGAACGACGAGCACTACCCTTGTTTTCATCCGCAGTCTCTGAGTGATGCTAAGAACAACGACTGCGAGTCCTCAGCGCTGGATGAGGTGGAAATTTTAGACCTTCGTTTTCTTCTACCCATCGATGGAGAATCTGAGGACAGCTGGTATTACAGCAGTTTTCCATTGCATTGACCTGCTTTTAAATGGCTACATTTAGATGCTTTGAGTACCATTGTTTTGAATAAACACGTTTATTCAATAAATTCTGTCAGTGCTGCCCAGATTTGAATTACGTAGACTATAGAAGTAGACTAAGTTCGTATTGTGTCTGATTACATGAGAAGAGTTAAGTAGCAATTACTGACTTACATTTGGGACTACCTACCCGATATGATTATCTTAACAGTTTAACTCTAGCCAGGAGTATAACAGGCCAATCGTGTTGCATCAATGACCGTATTGTTGCCCCTAGCTAAAGGGTTATTGATGGGGAATATGTTAATTAGTTTAACAGATTTGCTTAATTCCATGCAACCTTTGAAGTGTAACATTTCACACAGTTTTTCACCACTGCCATCTGTCACCTTTATGTAAGTGCAGAAATCTTTTCCTGTTATGTTTAGTTATGCCAGTCCAGTTTACAGGGCACAGTACAACACAGATACACAGTACAACAGTTTACAGGGCACAGTACAAAACAGATACACAGTACAACAATTAACAGGGCACAGTACAAAACAGATACACAGTACAACAGTTTACAGGGCACAGTACAAAACAGATACACAGTACAACAGTTTACAGGGCACAGTACAACACAGATACACAGTACAACAGTTTACAGGGCACAGTACAACACAGATACTCCATGTTGACAGTGAACTGCATCACGTAATTTGTGACTGTGACCCATTTTTAACTTGCTTATCATTGAAATCAAATCAATATATATTTTGACTACACCTTTACAATTTCAGGTTTTTACCAACATTGCACACCATCATGAATTTGCCCACAAATCATGATTAGTAGGATTTATACAAAATTTGGTGTCTATAAATTCACATATCAAAATTGTGCCAAGGTAATTGGCCAATCCGTGAGCTGAACTGATTGCTTACTTGTTTCAATGTAAATGATGCTATAATCTCACCATCAAACTGCCTTAGAGCCCTTCAGCCTCGTTCTGTGGGACATCTCTTCCGCACCGCCTGTCCTATAAACTTGTCTTGTATGTCTTACATCACTAGGTTGTATGTGTCGCCCAAAGCAAAGCTGTGCCCTCACTCCCCTCTCAGCCCTCTGCAGTGGTGTAGACATGTACTTGACAAGCCCACCCCAGAGGTGGAGGGAGCGAAACGATCTTTATGCTATCGACTAGACCAAGGTATGATATCCTTCTCATGTCTCTTCCACAAACACTTCCAAGCTACGTGAGCTAAGACATTTGTAGCTAAGTCTGAGCTAAGACATTTGAAGCTAAGTCTGAGCCAAGCTGGGAATTTTTTATGCGTGTTTGAGCCAAGGGGGAAGGGACAGAGGCAGGCATGTGTCATGTGTTTATTCTTTGTGCCTGTCAGTTATTTATATTTAGGCGAAAATGCAGTATGAAATCTGCAAAATGTAAGACGTGCTATCTGCTAAGTGCTATTCTACTTGGATGTGATCAAGTACAGATAAGAAAATGGTCAGAAGAAGTAAAAAATTCTCTGAAGACGATGTGGTTTAGGTGAAAGCACAAAGTGAGAACTGAGACAAGAAAAAGTTATGACTTTACTAAAATAGTGTAGTCATATATATATATACACATACACTGGAGATCAAAATGAGAGAACAACACACAATTTCCTAAATGTCAAGGTCATTGTGTAGTCCTATGTGAAATTATCCTGACATGAGTGAAATAGCAGAATTTTAAGCTTATTTCATAATTTCATAAATTGCATATATTCTAAAGCACAGCATAAAAAACTTAAATGATATAATTGATAAAAAAGAACACTGATCAAAATTAGAGAACACTTTAATTTTTTTGTTAATTTCCTTAATTATCTGACAAACCATATTTAACTGGCAACCTAACTTTCCAGTTTTCACTGACTTTGCAAAAATGGTGAGCCGTTCCAAAGTGACTGAAACC
>JAOXYF010000007.1:29299376-29310148 GCA_028565775.1 Sternarchorhynchus goeldii
TCAAATGTTGATCAATGTAGATTACATTATTTCTGAAAAAATCAAGTGTTCATACATTGTTCTCTAATTTTGATCTCAAGTGTATATATATATATATACATATATATATGAAACTTTTAAAAGATCACTATCATGCACTGCCTTGTTTACGAAGCAGAGAAACCATACCAAGCTTAAACCTTGTTCTTCTCCTCAGTTCTCTTCAGTCCTGAAATATTCCATACTGTGTTGTGCAACCACGTTGGGGAAGATGGTTACCATAGAAACTATGCCTTTCATATCAATTTCTGTGGAAGCTTAGGCAAAAAAGCAGCATCAGCTCCTCAGGTCTGAGCACAGTTCAGCATGGACAGGAACAACATTCTTAGTTTTTGCATTTTTATATAAACCATTACATTTTGATTGGTCAGTATAAATAGCAAATGTGATACGATCTACAGAAGAGTGTGTTGTTGAGCTGCAAGCTCTTTGCTGAAAAGCCATATTCAGCAAGGTTGGCTCTGTGCTGGGAGGTCATGAATACATCTTTGTTTAGCCAGTCTCTAAAAACCTTTGTTTTCATCGGAAGCCATGAATGCTACTTTTCATGCAGTTGTGTCAAGGCTAATTGTGTAAGGTATTTCAAAAGCACAGCGCACTTTCTGCCCGCCAATTACAAGGAATTTGATGAATTTCCTGTGCAAAATGTACCTAACTGCCTTATTAACTAAAGACAGAGGGTCAGAAAGAAGCTCAGAATTGTTTTAGCATAAAAATAACACTCTAATCTTGTGTTCTAGCTGAAACCCTAACACCAAGCAGCAATCAAACTGAATGTTTGTTTTTATTAACAACTCAAGTAAATTCAGCTAAACCGTTTAATGTTCCTTATTTAAAGCTTCATGTTGGAAAAACCACGATTGTATGCATGGACTAGGCACTTACTAATATTTTTTCTGTTTTTTTCTTTAGCTAAAAGATGGAGAGGGGTGCTCTCAAACTATGTGCCATCCATTACTTACAGCCCATTATTAGGACTGTCCTCCCAATGTACCTCTGCTAAATCTTTTACTAAACCTACACTAACTGAACAAACAGGTAATAATGCCACCACCGCTGTACTAACACATAACCAAGTAAAAGCAGGCTTGCACTCAGATTGCTGGGGGTGTTCATATGCTGATATAATTCAGTACTCAGTATTCAGATACTTATATTGCTGGGGGTGATCATATGCTGATATAATTCAGTACTCAGTATTCTTTTTATGCTTATTACATTGCTGTAATTATAGGAGCATTTCACATGTAAAGGATGTATTATAACACAGTAATGTATTATAACACAACACACTGCGTGTTGACTTTGGAAAGAAAAGGACACGACTCAGCATATTTTGTTCAGACTTGGCGAAATGTGAAACCTTATTGAATGGTGATGTCATGTTGTTTGAGATGTGGCTAGTTCTCTCTTTAGTCATACTGTATTCCATTCTTAAAGGGACACGGTTCCATATGATTGCCCTTCATCATGAGCAGTTTAAAAACACACTTCAAAGAAGATGCTCCCCCATTTTCATATTTACATATTTACTGCTGCTTTATAAATGTGCAATGGCCACATTGTTTTCTCCTCATTCATCGTCCAAGCCATTACACTGAGCTGCTTGTGGTGTCTCTATTGATCCAGCGCCATCCTCTCCATCCAGCCACTGTCCGCTCCAGTTGCCTCTCCCAGGGAGGAGTTGCGCTGGCCTGGCCGAGAGATCTCCCTCATTCCTCTATCACACAGCTACACACAGTAAGCCAGGCCATACTCACCCATCATCCATCTATATGCTGTAAAAGGCACAGCAGAACATGGAATTCTTGCCTCAAAATCTATATTGAAGTATAGTTTTGATGCAGTAATTGATGTCTTCACACATAGTTGGTATGGAAGGAATACAGTGTAACAGTAAATGTTATGTCATTAATGTAAGTGTGTCTGGAGAATCCCTCATCCCTCAAACTCAGCCTTGTCTTTGCACTTGTAGATTACAGTCGTCCACAAGCAGCCATCAGCCCACAGTCTTCCATGGTCAGTGAGTTCAGCATGTCAGAGCTGAATGAGGACACCATCTCTATGAACTACAAACTTCAGGACATGACTGATGTCCAGGTCATGGCTCGTCTACAGGAAGAGAGTATGTCAATTTGAACATGCCAGTCAGCTTTGATGTGTTAGCATATAACATGCTAATGTATCCACACTTGGGCAGTGGAGTAATAAAATATGTGCTACATATTTGTGTTATAATATGGTTGTGTTTTAACAGACCACTATCACGTACAGGTTGTTTGTCTTCACCATCATTCATATGAAGCTGAATCAGTATTTAATGATTATTTTGCTGTGTGTATTTGTGTGTGTGTGTGTGTGTGTGTGTGTGTTCAGGTCTGCGGCAGGAGTACGCCACCACCGCTGCCTCCTGCACTCGGCGCAGCTCCAGCTTCTCTGTGCACTCTGGTCTGCGTCGGCCAGGGCAGAGGGGCGTCCTGGGGCTGGAGGAGGATGAGGAGGAGGAGGATGAAGACGATGGGGATCACAATGACTTACCGCCGCCCCAGCCGCGGCTCTACCGAACGGGCTCCATGCAGCGCAGCGTGTCCCACTCGCACGGCCTTTCCGGTCCCAGAGATCTGCGTCGCGGCCCCTCCAGCCAGCACTACCTCAGCAGCCTGTCCAGCCAGCAGCTGAGCGGCCCCGGCCCTGGCCTCGGCCCCGGCCCCACCGGCTACCCATCATCCTACGAGCCCCAGGGTTACCGTACCGGTACAGGTCAGCGCACGGCCCAACTCAGTACTGACCGTGTGGAGCTGCTGGGTCATCAGGGAACAATTACATTGGCACTAAATAAGACATCTGGTAAAAACTACATTGTTTTGTCGATACATTGTTTTGTTGATACATTGCCTATGTAAACAAAGAAAGTTATTTTCAGTAATTCCAGAAGAATTAGTTGCTTATTTTTCAAAACATTATATTTATTCATAACTAAATAATGGCCATATTTACTGACTTTGGCATAAATCATAATTAATTTATCAGTAATCTTTTTTAATTATAAACACGGCATGTGGTACTACGTGTGCTGTGGAGCCCAGTGTTTCAGATTATGAGTGGTTGAATGGCAGTTTGTGGTAGACTTCATCCTAGACAGCACATGCTACTCTATTTCTGCCAAGGGGGGGTTGTGTTGTGTTGTGGTGGCTCTGGGAGTGGAAGGGGGATCACATATGTTACATCAGGGGCAGTTAGAATGGCAGTGAACTTGTTTAGAGTTTCTTTTTTGTAAATTAAGGATTAGCAAACATTTTCTGCTTAATTTATATTTAATGTCCTTTGTGCTTTAAGACAAACTGCGGAGAAGTATGCCGAACCTCATCCGTGCGCCGAGCGTGCTGTCTGTTCCCAGCAGCCCAAGTGTAGCGGCCTCTGCCACTCACTCAGCGTTCCCAGCACAGACATCTTCATCATCATCATTGCGGAACAGCCAGAGCTTTGACTCTCCCAGCGGACTCGCCAGGATGCAGTCTGCAAGTGAGGCCTTGACTATGCAGTTCATGTACTAATATGTTCTATTCAGTTAAAAGGTGTCATATTTACTTGCTGTGTTATGAGAGTGAGGAAACTAGAGTATACTAGAGTATACCTGGCCACTTTCATTTCATTTTTGTACTTCTTGTTGAAAGGATACAAATGTCCAAGTCTGTTACAGCAAGTCCCCAATTTAACTGAGTAAAATCCAGTGGATTTTATTTAGTGAGCAATCAGCTGTACCTGTATTGTTATCTCTTCTTTGATCTTTTGTAACTGTCTTGTCTTATCAGTTCCCTCTGCTGGTCAACTGCAGCAGCGCGTGCAAAGCATAGGCAGCTTCTCCACAGCAAGTCGGCCGCCTTTGAAGGCCACGGCCTACGTCAGCCCCACCATACAGGGTCCCACCACCATGCCTTCCGCCGTTAGCTTCGGCTCCCTGACCAGCAGTGGTATTCCTCTGCCCAGTAAAGCCAGTGCCGCGTCCTCTGTGA
Organism: Sternarchorhynchus goeldii; assembly: GCA_028565775.1. Lineage (NCBI taxonomy): Eukaryota > Metazoa > Chordata > Actinopteri > Gymnotiformes > Apteronotidae > Sternarchorhynchus > Sternarchorhynchus goeldii. Next base: position 29,303,429 of record JAOXYF010000007.1, read on the forward strand.
GTCGCAGCGCTTTACCTCGACCAGCCTCCTTCATCGGGACCCCACGCAGCAAGATCGCTCAGCCAGTGCGCAGGTATTCATGGCTAAGCACAGTTCTTGATAAGTTACACAGGGAAATCGTCACAGTTATCGCAAACTACTTTTAACTGAGGTGCTGCTTGCATAATGATTTTCTGCTAATGTGACCATGCATTATTCATGGATTTGTCACTGTGCTTCCTGTTCAAAGGATGCTGTAGGTACACTATGCAGATGATTCAGTTGTTTGTTGTGTCTGTCTTGGTCGTTATCAGTTTGCTAACGCCCCCGAAGACAGCGTCAGCTCTCAGCACCCTGCGGGACGCAGGCTGGAAGGATGGATGTTATTGATGCCAGAGAGGAGCAGCTGCCCACAAACTTCCAACAGCATTTCAGGCCCAGCTGGCTGGGCACAAAGTGTACCCATCCTTTAAACAAGGATTTGTATGATAATTGATGCCGTAAGGGTCTATGGTTGTAATTGCATTGATGCAATATAAAAACATTAATTGCAATATACCCTATAGCCAGACATTTTGATTAGAGCATTATGCATTCAGTTGTTTACATACCGGTTACTCCCCTCCTTTAATTGAGCACTGGTGTTATTTCACCCTTTATGATTACAGAAAACAAGGAGAAAGTGTTATAATTAATTAGATAAGGTATTGGTTGTTTTAGTGCCTAATGTCAAGTGTTTTTAAGATTGCTACTAATTTACTGTCTCCCAGATGGCGCTTTAACTGTTAAGCTTAACTGTTAAATTGGACCAGCCAGATTAGTGCCAGGTAAGTTTCTACTGATAAAGCACATCTAGTACTACTGAACCTTTTCTCTCTAAATGTTTCTAAAGAAGCACTTTTTGATAAGTACATAAGTGACAAAAAATTAATTACACTTTAACTGTGAAAACAAAGATTTGACATTTCAGTAACAACTAATGTGAATAGGTTTGATTGATAGGTTTGCCTTTGACAATATTACATATACGTTAATACAGTTACTGGCATTAATCTTGGTCTCTTAGTAAATACTCTTTAATTACACAGTGTAAGTACAAATGCCTCTTAATGCAAAGTTCAACATGCATAATTGTATGTTTACAAGATGCTCGTGTGAAAGAGCATTGTTAATGAATTGCACATCTAAAAGACTTTTTTGTTAAAAACATGAAGGAAAACAAATGAGTGTATTTTAACATTAAATAAAAACTTTTCAACGGACTTTCAACCATTTTCACTAGTAAAACAAGTAAACGAGGTAATCTGTTTATCAATAGATAAGCACTATGAAAAACAATTATACATTTTGGAATGGACAGAATCCCAAGACTATTTTTTAGGTATATTTAGATTTGGCAGAAACATGAATGATCACATATTACACGTCAAACATTTATAGTTTTATAGTTTTATATTTCAAAATGTGACGGCTGGAGAGACGGAACATGCTTGGGTTTATTAGCAGGGTGCCAGGGGCGCACAAACAAACAAACACACAGTCAGTACAAACAGCAGTGAGCGATAAGCACTAAAGTCCGGTGTAACCGGCGAGGCTGTCTTAAACAAGAGCAACTTGTATACAAACGGAACACAGCATGAAAGTAGTCAGCGGCTGCGACGCAGTTTCACAAGCGAGGCCAATGTATAGCAATGAATGGAGCCCTGTTGTGCTCCTAAGTAGTCCTTGGCCTGATGAGCGTCAGGTGCGCTCAATAAGCTGGTGAATGAGAACGAACGAGCCTTGACGAGGTGGGCGTGGTCTGGGTGCTGGGTGTCCGGCTAGACGTGACACAAAAGGCTTTGACATTAATTTATAACAATGTTTAGATTCCCATTTGAGAATCTGAAATATTTTTTCTTGTTGATATTGTTGCCTCAGTTTCTGTACTCTTATCTGATTTTAATACAGTCATATTAAAGGTAGTGTTTTAATACACAGTCATATTAAAGGTAATGTTTTAATACACAGTCATATTAAAGGTAGCGTTTTGCTCTCTTTAATGTATTACCACTATGTGGTAATCTGGATGAGTTGTTTTGGGTAGCAAAAAAGGAGACACGGACCACAGTTGTCGAACAGCAGTGCTCTGCCCCAGCTATGTCAGAGGCCTCGGGACTGTGGGAAGCTGAGTGGCCTGTGGACAGTGTTGCTAAACTGCTGGTGTTCTCTGAGGTTCTCTCTGTAATATGTGAACTTCTGTCTGTAACAAAACAAGTGAGGACAGGCGGCCTCAAATATGTGTGGTGGAGAAAGGAGAAAGGACAGTAGGAGTGCAACAGCACAGCTCAGGAGTCCTTCCCATTGTCTGTGCTGAGTGAACTAGCTCCAGTAGACTCCTCTGTTTCGATGAGACCAAGTGTTTGTGGAAAGAGGCTTCTGCTATATAAGATGTCTCTTCCATAGAGGCTACTGTTGGTGTATGTACAGTTAGCAGGTGCACCTCTGCCTCAAGCAATAGGGTGTATCTCAATATCCAGCTTGTAGTGAGAATTATTTATTCTTCTGACTCTTAGCAACCAAGATGGAAATTATCTCAGTGTAGGTAATGCCACATTAAGTTCAGTGCACCTGAATGGCTGAGCAAACCTTAATTTGTAACAGAGTAGATTTGTATTGTAGAATCTCCATGGTGACTCCAAGCCAGCGCAAAAGAAAAGACATTTACATGCAGTAGCAGAACAAGTAAGTACTTCAGGTTTGCCTGTATATTGAAATGTAAGTGTACCTGTTTGATACATTTAAAAACAGAAATGAAATCGCATTGTAGTGCCTAAGCATAGAGAAATTAGTTGTACAACACCAGAGCAGTCACTGACTTTCGCCTTTTGTTTCTGGAACAATCATGGATAGCAAAGATTTGGATGCAAGGAGCTGTGTAGTCAGAATGCCAAGTAAAGCTCAAGAGGTAAGTTATGTAAATCTTCTATGCAAAATCATTATAGAACATGATTACTGAAAAAAGAATGCATGTTTTGTGTATTTCCCAGGATGCTGTGATAAATATGAAATCGATACAGGACATCTCTAAGCAGCTGGGCTTTGAGTGGACAGTGCTTGCATATGAACTAGGCTTCACAAGACCAGAAGTCAGGCAGTTTCATGCCACATCTAAAGAAAAGAGAATTCAGGCTAAGAGCATGCTGGAGTCCTGGTAATACACTTTATTCATGCACTATCGCATGGACCACGTGTTATTAAGTAGTTTTATTAAAAGTTCGCCTTAACACACAGGTATGAGCGGTCTTGGGACAAGCCCAATAAGACTAAATTGCTTCAGAATGGTCTGGAGCGCGCCGGCCGAAGAGACCTGGCCGAAATGCTGCACTGTCTACACTGGGGACACCAGAAGCTCAGCCGTAGGGTGGAATTACCTTCGGCCTTCCCTTTTCTAATAACAGTCCACAAGACAATAGACAACAAGGACGCCCTGCGCAGAATCAATGAACTTAATCGCAGTTATAACTAATTTTATTTGTTGGGAGAGCATGAAAAACATTCATGTTCGTATATTTCAACACACAATTTGCCCATGTCGTGTTACGCAACGTTCGTAAATGTATGGCAAAATAAAGTTTGAATGTTTCAGTCTTGTTTTAAAGTAACATTTTATTTTAAAAACCATACGCACTGGCTGGCTAGTTGGCCAAGTTAACAATAACCTATTGAACGGGCCACGCACCAAAAAATATTTACACCGGTACAGTCCATTCAGTGCTAGGATTAGTTGCTCTCACAAACTGAAATAATAATGTAATTCGTGTCAAATGACACAATAACAAAAAATCATAAACGAATTCATTAAAATGAGTGGCGCACAGTAAACAACTACGTATAGGATCAACCAAACAGCTTGATCAAACGTTCAGTGTGTCTAACCAATCAGTGTCATATGTTACGATTTCAGTGGTAGCAAGGTTGATTGCACCATGCTACGTCGATATCTCCTGAACGAGATGAGTCAACTGAGATGGTAAAAAACGACGTTAATTTTTTCATATTAATGATGAGGAATAAATTGACGTGGTCACTGTGACCACGTTTTCATTCATGACACGTCTGTGTTCTCGGGTAACAAGGAAATTATGCCTGTCTCTACCGCGGGAGACCTTAGTTTTACAGCTGGAAATGTGAATTCGAAAGCTTATATGCCGGCGACCGTTGTGCTACTGGGACTTGGAATTCACAAGTATTGTGGACATAACTTACTTGGATAAATATAGGACTTGGGACAAACAACGCCAGCTTCTGAATGTCATTAAGCTTAAAATGGCTACAGTATATTGTTTTAGTGGTCCGGAAGAGCTTGAAGATTCTAATCATGCTCTGAATTTGATAAAGGAACTGAAATATTTCTACGACTCTCAACTACTTGTTGACGTTACTATTGAAGTCGAGCCAGACCAGGAGTTGTTGGATCATAATGCTTCCCCGTCTTGTGCCTCTAGAGCTTCAACAGGGAAACTTTTCCAGTGTAACCGTAACATCTTGGCGGCGGCAAGTCCCTATTTCAAGAGCATGTTTACAGGAGGGCTGTATGAGAGCTCTCAGAATAAGATTACCATTCATGACGTTGATGCAGACTCGATGGCTGTAATTGTCGACTACTGTTACACTGGAAAAGTGACAATCACAGAAGGCAATGTGCAAAGGCTTTACGCAGCAGCTAACATGCTGCAGTTGGAATACATCAGGCATGCCTGTGCTGATTTTATGACCAGAAGGCTGGACCTATCTAACTGTACAGGGATTTTGAAATTTGCAGACACATTTGACAATCTCGACCTGAAAAGTAAAGCTCAGGCATTCATAGCAAAACATTTTGCTCAACTTAGTGCAAGTGGAAAAGAGCTATGTGAACTAGACATGAAACAAATTAAAGAGATCCTTACTCTGGATTCCCTGGATGTTGATTGCGAAAGAAAAGTGTGCTCCGTTGCAATACACTGGATTGAACATAACTTGCATCCTGAAACAGAGGATGCATTACACATACTTAAATGTGTTCGATGGCCGCTGTTCACAGAGAAAGATAAGGTTTACCTGGACAACCTTAAGTCAAAGCCTTTTATAAAGAAACATCTTTCTAACATGCTAGACTTAACCAGTACTGGAGAGGGCAGTGTGATTTCAAAGGGCATGCATCTTACAAAACACAGAATTGGGAAAAGTGCAAAAGATATGGTCCTGTTCTTTGGCCGACCAAACGAACCTTTCATGTGTTATGATCCTTATACAGAAGAAATCTATTCCATGGCATCACCTGTCATTAATCTAAGCAATCAGAACTTTAAACGTCCTCCCATGGAGGCATTTTTAGTTTGTGCAACACCAGAGAATAACCTGTATCTAGCCTCACACCTATCAAAACATTTCTGGGTGTATAATGATTTGTTAAATTGTTGGCAGGAGCTGGCTGAGAGACTTCTAGGAAGGATGCATTCATATATCGGCTACCTCAGTGGGCATTTGTACATTTTGGGTGGCAGAGACCCTGTGTCTGATGCCAGGCTCAAAGAGGTTGAGTGCTATAGCATTCAGAGAAACCAGTGGGTATTTGTTGCCACTCTGCCTCATTCGTTGGGAAAGATGCAAGTTGTGACAGTCAATGAGAAGCTTTATGTAGTGAACAAGAGGAGAATGCTCTGCTATGAGCCCAAGCAAAATCACTGGCTCCAGCGTGGCTCCTTAAAGCGGAGCAAGCTCCACAAAGCCTGCGTCTTTCAGGAGCAGATCATTTGCCTGTGTGACATTCCAGTAGTGAAAGCGTATAACCCAGCTCGAGGAGAATGGAGGCGCATTGGGGATATACCTATCGACAGTAGTGCTCTGAACTACCAAGTGGTGCAGCACAACAGCAAACTGCTCCTGCTTACTCTGGCGATTGTTCATCACAACAAGAACAGGCTCGTCATACATGAATACGACCCTGCTAGGGACGTGTGGAAAAATGTGGCCACCATGTTTGGGTCTTCATTTGGTTCCATTAGTCTCTCTGCCCGCATGTACACAGCGTGTCTTAACTCTGGACACAACTTCATTACAGAGGAGGACGAGGACAGTGGCTCCAGTGCAGACTGGGACTTTGATGGGTTGACTGACGCAGACTCAGATTCTGGCAGCTCAAGCTCTTTTTCAGATGAGAATTGGTAGAAAACCCTGTTGTATCTGATACCTGTAATGTCAAATGCACAGCTCTAACATGGGAGATAAACAAGATATTAGACCCTTTTCTGAAGATATAAGTGTTACTAAATTGTAATTATACTATTTTCCTGGCCATACATGACTTTTTACAATTGTGTACTAGTAGAGATCTAATGGTACTTGAATTTACATGGTATTTGTATTAGAATTGTAGAATCATTTAGTACTGTGATTACAAGCATCTCAAGATGATAAATTATTTTCTCAGGATTATAACGCCAATTTGGTATAATGTTGTTAGTGTATGAACTGTGTCACCTGTTTATTCTGTTACAGAGCAGTATTAATTCACTTTTGAGTATTGTACAATTTATTCATTCTATATCTGCTTGAAAAGTCTGCAAATATTTGCTTGATATTGAAATTAACTATATATTTTACATAATTTTCTGGATGTCTGTAGAACATTAGAACATGTATTTGTCCTATTTATAGCCTTTGTTTGCACCTGATTAAGGTTTTATTTTCGTGTTCCTTTAGCCTATTTACTTTATA
>JAOXYF010000007.1:29321293-29334030 GCA_028565775.1 Sternarchorhynchus goeldii
GGTCACAGTAATTCCCCATCTCCACCCTCTAATTTAGCTTTGCAGGACTCTCCCCTGCGCCTGGGGGCAAATTCTGAGGGAGGGGAGTGCTTACCTTGGCCACTCCTCCCCTTGACTAGGTCTCCCAGGGGGCTTTTCTTTCAACAAATAAAATGGCTGCCACAACATTTTTCCATTTTATTTAGTTGAAAACCTAAATATTGGGTAACTGAAACAGAATGGATGACCACGACAAACTAGTTAATCAACAGAACTGCTTTGTATTTATGCTCAGTGCTTTAATGCACTCCTGTACATCTCTGTACATCTTTAATGCACTCCTGGACATCTCTGTACATCTTTAATGCACTCCTGTACATCTCTGTACATCTTTAATGCACACCTGGACATCTGTGTACATCTTTAATGCAGTCCTGTACATCTCTGTACATCTTTAATGCACTCTTGTACATCTCTGTCCATCCACTTTGTAATACTCACTAGCTCTCGGTTATTGGACTGTAACTAATATCTTACTGACTTTAAATCATTGGCAGAATAAACAGTGGGGCATTTCACACAGCCTCAGGGTCCAGTTCAGCCTGAACTCTGTTAATTATCTGCTGTCAGCAGCCTCTCATCAGAGCTGCCGGCACAAATGACCTGTGTGAGCTCTATCAGCTGTACCTTCCCTGCTAAAACATCCTTTCTCTTCCCCAAACCTCACGTGGTTGGGTTGCACCACCCCTAAATGAACTTCAGGCTTCAGTGTCGAGTGCATGTGTGCTGTCTGGGTTTGCAACCTCACCCGGTCTAAGAGCCCTCAGTGTTCATCATCAGCAACAGCTTGAAGACGTGGATGTGAACTTTGCCTCTTCAGTGGCAGCTTATATCTATAAAGGAACAATATGCAAAGCACTGCCCGTTTGTAAAGAAGTTGCTCTCTAGCCTTGGTCCTTGGCTCCCAGATGCTCTGTACCACCTCTAAGCCATCTGTAGGACTTTCTACAGCACAGAGGAGTCTGTGAATGCCTGTGGTTTCAGTCAATGCAAAGGACCCCGTGGGACCCATCTGAAGCAGGAATGACATGGATGAGAACTGGGCTCAGTTACAGAGAAATTATTTCTGATGGCACTGCAACAACTGCTCTAAGGAGATCATAGTGTTACTGCATGTAGCTCAGCTTCAGTAAACAATATTCCAACCAAAGAACCAAAATGGAAGTAGATTTGATTCCTGACGTGTATAAACAGTCCCCACGTACCAGAGGCACCTAGCACACAGTGTCCAATGCTACTTTTAGCAGAGGAATTTTCACGATTGGCTGCAGTCGTCATTCCAGAAGATGTCTTAGAGGCCCCACTCTGGCCATCACATTATGCTGTAATCTGCAGAACATGACCTTTAGGCATCTAGTCCAGTCCAGTCCAAAGTTTACATGGCACTGCAGCTTCTCCACTTACTCTGGAACTGGCAGATACTGAATAAAGTCCCAGAGGAACAATCTAACACTGTGGTTACTATGACGCCTCGAGCTTTTTGTTCACTACATGTATAAAGGGCAAGAAAAACAAGGCAAGACGGCACAGGTCTTGAACCGCCACTGAAAACCCCAACAGCAGTCATTTAAGCCATGCATTTTATTTCTAAGATACAAATCCAAACATTGCCAACATTAGCTCTGTAAATTACAACTGCAATTGCAGTTAATAACAACCTCCTGCGTGAAGCTGACAAGCTTTACTGATGTGTTCAATAGCAAGATGTACAGATGTTTATGCAGACAAACATCTAAATTTCTTCAACCATGCCCTCATGCAGCTCCTGGCATCTCCCTCTGGTTCTGATAATGAAACTGTTGCATTGTTGCAGTGTCAGACTGCTTCAGTGTGATATGATATATTAGCTGACAACTAAAGATCTACACAACAGGCGCTGAGCAGCAAATCTTCCAGACTGTGTGTACATGTGTAACTGCATTCAGACTTGCTAGACTTATTACAGTAAACATCTCAGATGAACGTATGAAAGGCTTCCTTTCACTGCTCTCTCAGTGCTGCTTGTGTTGAGTGGAAAAAAGATGCTTGGCCTTAGCTTCCAGCCAGAGAACTCACCATAATGATTCATGGACTATTAAACAAAAGTAATTATGTCATACAGGCTATCACAGGAGCGAACCATATGGAACCTATTAATGAAATCCAGATGATCAGCTTCTGCAGAGGAAGGAGGAAAGCCATGGAAGAAATATGTATGAATAATATAATATGTAGCATTTTGAAAAACAAGTTCAGTGCATGAGAAGATTAGCATTTCATGAGTTTCTCATGCTGAAAAAATGCAACGGCATAAAATAAAACGGAAGTGTGTGTGTCTGTGTGTTTGAGGTGATAGAATGATACAAACTTCCACAAACCTTCTGCTGACACCTTCTCTCACCATTTAAGACGCAAGAATATGAAGACGTTATAGCACTGGCTGAAGACAGATTTGTATCTACCATTGGGAACTTTGGATAGCCAGTTTAGGGAAAAATCCTTACACAACAAAGATTCATCCTCAAGACTTCTGAGGTGCCTCTTGCTCAGCTGAGCTGCAGAGCAGGGCAGCGATGAGCTATTTGCATTAAGCAGCTGAATCCTACAGTGAAAGTGTGGAATGCAGCTGTGCATGAAGCCTGGGACTCAAGGCTGGGAAAATGAGAGGAGCTGGTCAGGCTGAGCCAGCTGGCTACAGTGAGCTGAAAAGAAACACACACACACAAACCCTCTGCTAAACTAATCAATGTGTCTCCCATAGTGTTCTGCACAGCACTGTTTTAAAGCCAGCACTGACACGCCCTGTCCAGGACAGACTGGTGTTATTAAAATGTAGACCACATGGGTAGCAAAGAATAACAGAAGAATCATCAATAAACGGCAATAAAGAAATTGTTGTCTGACTGTCCAGCATGGTGTAATCACACAGAATCAGAAACGGCACACAGGCAACTGCCAATGTGGCAATATCGAAGCAAGAATGGACTGTTAGGGAAAACTGAACCCAGTGTCATCCCAGAACGGTGTGCTAGTCTTAACTGCTAGAACCATAGAACTGCTAGAACCAGAACGGTGTGCTAGTCTTAACTGCTAGAACCAGAACGATGTGCTAGTCTTAACTGCTAGAACCATAGGCTTCGAGATCTGTGCAGGCATGAATCTGTCACAGGCACATCGACGTGGAAACCTTGCTGTGACACTGATACTTCATAACATGTAAAAAAAAAAAAATGAAATGTAGATGCACACACAAACATATTCCAATTTAAGAGATATTGAATGTTGCAAACGATCCTGGGCATTAGTGAGGAGCTGTGGATCATTATGAAGCAGGAGTTCCAGCGCTGTCAGTAGGACATGTAGAGCTCAGACATGTTTATACAGTATTCCTGCAGCAGTTCTTCTTTAGATTTAGGCCGTTTTATTTCTTTCTCTGTCCAGGTGAGCCTATGCTTTTATAATGTTCATGTGTGGATTCTGTGGAGTCCAGTCCATGACCGTCAGTGTTTTAATACTGCATACAAATTTATCTTAATAAAGAGACAGAAATAACTATACACAGCCTTTATACCACTGCTAAAACAAATCTAATGGTGGCCTAACCCTTTTACACAGTACTGCTCAAACATCCAGTTAAGGACATCAACATCATGCTTCCCTAGTTCCCAATGCCACATTCTTACCGCTCTAGTCACTTTCACCACCACCATTCACTTCTGTGAAGAAAGCAATTAGGAAAGAAACACAGGTGATAATGGATGACCTGATCCTGTATTATTTCAAATAAAAGAAGGAAAAAAAACAACACAAAACAAACCACACTATTAGTTGTGAGCTGAATGTGAGCTGCCCTCCATGGTTACAGAGCTGTCCAAACTAGAGGCATGAAATTAATAATTAACATGAATAAAACTGTGAAACACATCTCTGCAGAGATGAATTCCAGTTATGTGGTTTAATCACTAACCTGTTAGGTCCAGGCCGACCTTCACGTGACAGGTAGACTCATGACGTCATCTTCCAGCAGGTTCCGCGCAGACTCCGCCCCTCCACCTGCCGAGCTCTAGCAGCTCCAGTGGGTGATTAGCAGCTTCCCTACTCACCCCTCCCAGCCATCAGCATCAGATCAGAAAGCTCATGACCTCACACACACACACACACACACCACTGTACCCACTGTCCCCATATGCTTTTTAACAGACCCTCCCTACACACATTCTGGCCACTGAAAACGTGAGCAAAGGGAGACAAAAAGCAGACTATTAATTGCTAAAACCAAAGCTGGTGAACCGTTTTGGTTCTTATGTGTTCACACTAGAGTGCCTTCAATTAACATGTTACCAAACAGTTTGTTGCCAAATAGTCTTTATATAGGACTCAGAGTGCAAGCTGAGGTCAGATTGTTCCAAAGTGTCACGAGCAGATTGACTCATGCTCTAGTGTTGAGTTTAACTGTAGAGGAATATCTGATTTTTGCGCAATGCAGTCACAATACAGTCACATTGTCTCTGGGTTGAAATATCATCGTAGGCAGATCAGTGTGTCCCCGAGCACAAACAACAACAGTGGAAAAAATTATTCCACTCAGTCAAGCTGCAGACAAACAGGTTAAATCTATACACTCTCTGTCAAAACTGCTTTGTACGTATGTGTCAAAATAGCTGGGTGCTTTTGTGAGAACATACAACACAGTATTACATGTGTTCATGGAAATGAAAGTGGTTGCCATTTGCATTCTCTCCACTGGTCCTGAGGCATCTGGAATAAGGGCTGGCAGAGGGACAATGTTCCAAGTCATGACATGAACAAAGACAGGAGGTCCAGGCAAACAAGCACATACATAGCAGAGCCAGGGGAAATAAACAAATCCTGACCGAGATCGTGTTACCCTTTTATGTCAAAACATAATCTCGTCATGACATTGAGGACTTGGGGATTATGAATAGCAAAACCAGGTGTGCTGATAGTGTATTAGTCACCTTAAGTTGAGCTGTCATGAGATAAGAGTCAAAACACCTTGCGCACACCCACACACACACACACACACAGGGTCAGAGTGTGATGCAGAAGTCACTCTGATAATACTTAAAGTACTGGCAATGAGGACTGAACTAAAATCTGAACTCTGTGAAACACAGTAAACACTGCCCTTCTCTTTTATGGAAGACACCTGCTTCAGAGCAAAATTCGAGCATTGGGCAACGTTTATGCAAATTGTGATTAATTAGCCAATACCAGTTGAGGGTGATACTGAGTTTAATAATTAATTACACTCATGCTTGTCCTAATGTTTTGTTTTTTTTTTTTTTGTCTGGACAAGCATCTAGTATTTGACGTACCACAGAGCACAATGGCTCCTCACTGAGTGTGAGAGTAGAAGAGGAGAAGAGAGGAGAAGAGGAGAAGAGGAGAAACAGCATTATAAATGATGATCATCACCAGGAGATCAGGGAGACATCATGGAACAACTTGACTCGGCTGGGCGACAGAGTGAAGGATCAGACTGATTTGGTCTGAACCTCCTACATTTTGTTCCTTAGAAGATGGAAAAAATGAAAGCAGCAAAGGGGCCCAGCAGCCTGCTGGGAAATGTAGTGCAAGGCGAAGCCGCTGATGGCCTGTGGTACTGTGGACAAATCGAATAATGCCAACCTTATCAGTTGCATTACAGATATAAGACTGGACACAGTGAGCAGGAATCTGCCACAGATAGGCGAGTACTCAGTGACTTCCAGTGGTGTTTCCCATTCTGAACTCTTAACACAGAGAACAGTTTGACAGGCTTTACTGTGAAGCTTTATTTGATCTTTTAAAGGATCGTGTAATTTGAGATTAGAGCATGTTAGTCACAGGATATGACAATGTACAGAACACACAACCATTTTAACCATTATTAGTTTAAAAAAATTCTTATTTAATTAAACAATTAAATACATCTATACAGGAGTCCTGTGTGGAACTGAATGAGAAGTGGTACAGTCCAGAGTGTGGCAATGATTCAGTTAATAGGGGGATGTCAGAACACCTTGGCAGTGCTCTCAGGCTCCCAGGTGAAGTGACTAATCCACACGTTTCTTGGCTACTGAGGAACTACAGCTTACATACACACACACACCTCTACCTGTCTTTGGTTTTACCCATGACTGAACTGCAGAGTTGCCCAATGAGTGGAAGCACATGTGACCAGCAGTAAGATTCCCAATACCTCCATCACTCTCTCCTGTTTCTGCCACCTGTCGACTCTCTCCAGCTTTCCACTCAATTCCTATAAATTTCCTATCAAAAAATAACACCTGCCCAGTAAGAGCCAGACCACCTGGAACCGTCCAGTCCCACAGTGCCATGGCAGCTTGGTCCAGCATCAACCAGCTCAGCCAGACAGACAGGACAAAGGTCGCACCGTTCCCTCACATGGAATGCAGGAACAACACATGAATCCCACTGGAGTTGAGCGTTCGGAGCTGAGCAGTGGAGGGGGCAGGCGGACTTGCGTAAGCGGTGCCGGAGACTCGTGTGCAGTCAGGTGGGGAATGCCGAGGGTCAGGACAGTGATGTTCCAAACAGTCCGGCTGGCAGCCAACACCGGAGAGACAGGAAACTCATGACAACACAGGACGTACAGAAAACTATAATCCACACTAACAAAAATACACTTGGCTCTGCCTGCCAAAACTGCATAAGCTCTGTGCGTCTTTCTGCTCCAGCTATTTCTGCCTTTCCTTTGCCGAGCTGTTTTCGACGCTCCAGTGTGAGGAAGCCCAGGCACGTTTAGTCCCTGACGCTGAGGCAGCAGGTGACCACGGACCACAGCATTACAATCGCTCTTCAGGTTCTTGTTTGTCCAGATCAGGTGGTTTTATGGAAGAGACATGCGAGAGTCAGGGAAGGATACAACTCCCACCTCTTTTAAAACAAGCTTAACATGGTGCAAATCAAAAAGATCAACCAAATCAACCAAAGCTCATACAATGTGTTAAAAAGACAATATGCATTAACAGTATATTACTCATAACTTGTATCCTTACAGGATACATTCTAATGCCAGGTAATTATTATTTCCTGATTCAAAATAAGGCCTGATATGATGCATGCAATCACAGCTTGGTCTGTAGATGCCGAGCTACGTGGGGTGGGAGTCTTCCCAGTCTTCGTGCTCCTGCTGTGGATAGATGCACTTATGCACTGGACAGCATGGTGGATGTGAAGATTTGTTGCAGGATCTGGGGGATTTGCTTGGTGTCCATGGCAACAAAAGAGCGTCCCGCTGGCAGCGTCCTCTGGAGCCTGGATGTCGGAGAAAACAGCCCCCCACCGAGCCAAGCCCCCACACCCACCCAATGCAGAAAAAAAACATTACCAATGCAAATCTACTTTTGCTTGCAATCAAAGTGAGCTCCTGTTCCTCAATGGCTGTCATTCATGAAGCCGCTTTTGTAGGAGGTAAGGGCTTGGGAAAAGCCTGCTGGGGGTAAAAGGGCTGGCAGTAGAGACACCCAGCTCAGCCACCCCCTCCCAGTCCTGCTCCATTTGCCATTCATTACTGTCATTCTATCCCTCTAAGAGGACACATGTTCTGAAAGGGCCACCCTCTAAATCATGGTCAGCAGGAATAGAATGGAGACCATGAGGAATGGGCTTGGACCTACACTTGCTCTCAGGGCAGCATAATCCCCTTTCTCAGCTGCTTCAAAAAAACAAAACAAAACAATGCTACTGCCGTTGGCCTATAGACCACTTATATGTCTACAGACCAAACCATCTCATCTGTCTATAGACCATCCCCACTCATCCGTCTACAGACCACACCCTCTCATGGGCCCTGCACCATCTAAGCCGCAACAAAGTTAACACATGCCTCCAAAAACACCCTTTAGAGTTTCAGTCTTTGTACTATATTTAACACTAACATCGAACCGGTGAACATTACACCCAAGGCCCGCGTTGCTAGACGTGAAGTTCCACCTACATACCTGTCAGGAAAACCCAAATGACTGTGAGTGGATGTGTGCGTGGGGTTCACCTCTCTGCCTGGTCCCCCAGCGAGCCGATGAAGATGACGAAGGCGTGGACCTGCGGCTCGGCTGTGAGGGCGCGGGCGAACCGGTCCGGGCTGATGCCGTAGCGCTCTAGGTTGGCATCGCTTAGCACGATGACGAAGTGCTCGTCTGCCTCCTGGCGGGAGATCTCTCGCACAGCGTGCTCTGTCGCCTCGAGCGTGTAGTCACCACTCATGCAGAACTGAGAGTGCGCGTGCATGGTCTGCAAAGGACCAGCTGGGTTTACTGCTTCAGTTACCCAGAGGAACTTAAACTGCACACATGTACAAACGTCCACATAAACTATAATCGAAATGTGCTGCACAAGCACGTAGAGCTGTAATTGATCCGAGTTGCCAGTGTATGTAAAAAGGGTGGTTTACTCATGCTTTATTTGTTCTTCATCAGACAACCATAAAAAGCACTCAGTGGGCTGTGGGTATGCAGATTATCCAAGCCAAGACTATTTCATTGAAAATGAATGAGCCATCACTAAGGAATCAGCTCCTGGATGTTGAAAGCCCAATTGTCTGCGTTTACACTGCCACCTGTCATAATCAGAAGATTAGCTTCATTCCCAGAAAGCTCATCAGCGAGCGGAACTTCCAAATGAAGGGAAAAACCATGAGGGAAAGTCAGTAGTATGTAGGCCTGCCGCATACCTTCAAAACTTTCAGTCTCTGCATGCTGTTCTTGGGCACTTTGTCACATGTGACCAGCTCGATATTAAAGCCATCCCCCGAATGGCCTGCAATGTCATACTACACAGGAACAAAACAGGAAAAGGGTGAGACACAATCAGGAAAGGAACACACACGCACGTATACACATACACGCACACACGCACAAATTCTGTCTTGTGACTTCAAGCCAGATTCACAAAATACATAACCTACACCACGCAACAAGGTTTTTTTAATTTCTATTCATAACCGTAACTAGCAAACTGCTGTGGTAAATTCAGCTGTTTTCAAGGTGAAAGCCAATCAAAATAGACATGCAAATGAGGCCACACGTATTAAAGACCTAAGAGGCAGATGACTGTCCAATCCCAGACATGAGACCAGTACACAGGAAACCTGGACATGAACGTAATGCATTTGTAACTTCCACCATGACAAGAACTGAATGGTTTCGCTGAATTGATGGTTCTTCTTGTAAATCTTGGAAGAGCAGCAGAACTCCACCTTTCCTCAGCCTGTCTGTTTATAGTTTCTTTCTCTGTAACACCTACATTTGCATTTCTCATGGTAAAAGTCTGATAATCTGAGTCTGCTCAAGAACGTCCACCTCCTCCCCATGTCCTCCTGCTATTATAGCTGCGGAGTCTTTTAAACAGACCAAAAATCTGCCTTTTAAATAAATCTGTCAGTTAGATAATTGGTGACATGCATGCATGTTATAAGAGAAAATATACATTCTGTATTTGCTTCCTACTGAGAAATGTACTGCTGGACAAATTCGTGTGGTATTTTTTGCCCAGCAGTATTATTATGAATTACTAATGTCATATGGAAATAAAAACAAAACTTACTCACAATATATGTCACATAAATGGTGAAATACATGGACAATTCACAATTATGAATGAGGTACTATTTGCTCTTAATGTCAGGTCTTCAAGAATGACTCCTGTGTCATTGGAAAACACTAGATAGCGAAACACGGTGAAAACACCGTCACATGGAGTTTGATATGATGTGGGTTATATAAATGACACAGGCCAGGTGCATGGAGTCATTACAGTGGAATGATGGGTCCATAATGTCTAGGACCCTCCAATATACACACACAGAACATAGATACTGGTGGGCTCATATATCTCTCTCCCTGTCAGTTCATTTATCACCATTCCTGTTAGCCTCATTTCATCTTCAGTTACACTCCATACCCTTCCAACCAAAATGTTTTAAAAAGTTCTGTACAATCAGGAACAAAACACGAATATATATAGATACACATTTCATTTCAGTGACTCAGTGTGTGCCTCTAGTGACACGCCAGGCTTCTGCCACATCACTTCCTCCCACTAATTCCTTGAGATGGAAATAAAATGAGAGACAATGGATTGGCTTTGAGCTGCTGCCACTACAGGGGGAGATTCCTGTAAGAAAGTGATTCACTGGCTCCAGCACAACAGACAGCAGCTGCACTCACTGGAAAAAGAGAGAGAGAGAGAGAGAGAGAGAGAGTGGGAGAGAGTGGGAGAGAGAGAGAGGGAGAGAGAGAGAGCAAGGGGTAGGAAGTGAAACTGGTAGAATTGACCATTGAAGCCTAATCCTGCACAGCTGTACATCATAGGCACAGACCTGATATTGTGTGTGTGTGTGTGTGTGTGTGTGTGAGTGTGTGTGTGTGTGAGTGAGTGTGTGTGAGTGTGAGTGTGAGTGTGTGTGTGATCCTCTATGGATATCTTCAGCTCTCAACCACGTCCCCATAGCAACCTCCATCATAGTGTCTCAGTGGCTAGGGATATCCCCATTACGTAGCAGAACAGAACCCAAAGCATAGTCTCAGGAAATAAACATAGCAGCCTTTCCGTGGTGTGTTGGCATGGAGACAGTTTCCTGTAAATAAATACAACTTTCTTCACTTTTGGTTATTTGCTACTTCTGGTACATGGCGAACAGTGAAGGAACAGCAACACTGTAAGGAACAGCAAGATGGGCAAATGGTACTTTCCTTTTTGTGACTGCATCTGTTCCTCTCAGCTCTTACCCACAGTCCTCCAGGAACTGGCCTACTGACAGGGTGGTGGTTGGGTGTCTCACCTTAAACTTGTGCTCGTAGCTCTCCAGGGCCTCCATCACCATGCAGACGGCCTCCATGGAGCGCTCCAGACGGCCGTCCACACCGTTGAAGCGGTACATGCTGCCCGACACATCGGCCAGCAGACGCAGGCGCTTGGGCTTCTGCTGTGGAGATCCCGGCTGTAGGCACATCAGCTCCAGTTACCACACGGACACAAAAACACTTCCAAACCGGAAACTTTGACTAGATGGAACAGAGCATCTGCCATATAAATACATCTGGCCTATGGAAGCCTGGACTACAAAACTCTGTTTACTTTATACCAATCATGGTATAATGTGATTTCTAATACATTTTATAGGAGCAACTGGCATAATGCATCGCATACCTTTTGAATTTGTGTTTCTATCGTCAAGTTCATTTGTGAGCTGAATACTAATCAAAGCAGGAAGCGACTGATTGCACATGGACATATGAACCAGCCAAATGAGTGTTTGGACTTTTGAGTACTTTTGCACATACTTTTACTATTATGTGCTAATGCTATTAAATAATTCTCATGGCTCCATCACTCTCCTCTCAGCTGGGAGGCCACACCTCTCTGGGGTCCCTCACCTCAGGCTCCTGGTCTTGTCTGCGCTTGTAAATGGTTTTCTCTCCAGTCAGACCATCGATGATCTTCGCGTCATCTAGCTCACCAATTGCCTGGTTCTTCAACCATTGTCTCTCCTTGCCTTTAGCCTGTGAGTAAAGCAACACATTCAGAGAGAAGAGCTGACAAAGAACAGCTGAAGGAGAAGTTAAGCAAGTCCCTCTGAAGTAAGAAGGCCTTGTGAGCAACACTGGAGGGGGGGTACATACCCCACACTCTGCCCTCACATACCCCACACCCTGCCCTCACATACCCCACACTCTGCATTATCTCACACACTCCACACTGCCCTACACCCTCATTATACCCTCAATATACCCACTGTCCTGCTTTGCTTCACCCACTCCACAGACTGCATCCTTGCTCCACACACGACCCACACACTGCCCTCCTGCGTCACTCCACAAAACACAAGCTCAGGACAAACATGGAATAGAGAGTACAACTCTGTTTTTCAGCCTGTCAGAGGGAATCATCAGTTAACAGCTGCAATTCAGCACAGACATGTCTCACACACTCTCAATGCTTCCTGAACTGGGCAGAATCATAGAAAATCATGTCATATCTCACAGCAAGGAGAAACAAAACGAATTTCAGTAACAGTTGAGGTTGAAAGGTAAAATTTTCAAAACAACTGTTCATAATAAAAGCAAGGGTGGATGGTTTATTTGTTTGCACAGTGAAACTTGGAATTTGAATATCAGACACAGGAGGGTTATTGCAAACTAAGCACTTTATACAGTAATCTGGGGTCTTTTATGATTGATTTTATTGTAGATTTTATGAGATACTTCATGAGAGCTTTTATGGCAGATCGTGCATGTGTGCGCCAGAACGGTGCAGCCCAGCTCTGACCTGTTTTCCTGAACATGCCTCTGAGACAAAGACATGAGGAGAAAACAGACACTTGATGTTTTTGGTTTAAAGTCAGCCTGTTACTGCCCAGCTGTTTTTCATTTTTCCACAATCCACGCTAGCAGGATCACCAAAAAGGGTTTGCTGTGTTTTCCCGCCATGTTGACCCTACCAGGACGTTCCAGTTTGCAGCAGCTGTTTCACTCATGAAAAGCTTACGGCCTCGACGTTACAGACCAGTGTGTGTGTAAATGTGCATCATGCCTTTGTGCTTTTGACGTAATTGTGCTTCTTTGTGCATTCTTCTGAAAACAAAGCCCTTGAGGCTATTGGTGGTAATTTTTTTTTCAGGCCACTGAAATCATATGGCTCTTCTCTCATAAGTACATGTGTACTTACATCCATTCATCTAATCATCTGCCTTT